>JAXCGZ010019157.1:67500-82500 GCA_037179515.1 Halocaridina rubra
TACCATTGTTCTCGTCTTTTACTTTCTTCACAATCTTTTCATCATCTGCAAACATATTCATGAATGAATTTACAGACTCTGGTAGGTCATTTACATATACAAGGAACAAAAGTGGCCCTAAAACTGAACCCTGTGGAACTCCACTACTAACTCTTCTCCATTCAGACACTTTGTGTCTTACTCTAACCCTTTGTTCCCTTCCTTCTAAGTAAGTTTTTATCCATTCCAAAACATTTCCACCTATTCTAGCCATTGCTTGCAGCTTCCTAATAAGTCTCCCATGTGGAACAGTGTCAAACGCTTTCTGGAAGTCTAGGAATATGCAATCTGCCCAGCCCTCCCTTTCCTGTTAGATTCGGCTTACCTCATCATAAAATTCTAATAAGATTGTTACTGTTGATCTACCTTCTCTAAAGCCATGTTGCCTCACTGACAAAAAGTTGAAGGATTCCAAGTGAAGAGAGATATGTTTCCTTAGTAGTTTCTCCATAACTTTCAAACTATGCTGGTCAAGGAAACTGGTCTATAGTTCAGAGCCGTATCCCTCCTTCCCTTTTTGAAGATAGGTATCACATTTGCTTGTTTCCAGCATCTTGGAATCTCCCCTGACTCCAGTGACTTATTAAATATGATACTTAGAGCCACTGATATTGAGTTTGAGCATTTTTAAGCACATGAGGGCATATGTCATCAAGACCTGTAGCTTTATGAACATCTAAATCCATCAGCGCTTTGCATACCTCTGTGGTTGTAAAGTTGATGTTCTCTAATACCGGCCTTTGAGCTTCTATCTCTGCAATCTGAGGGGGTGGGGTATTTTCTACTGTAAATACTGACTAAAACTCCTTGTTCAATTCTTTGCAGATCTCTTTATCCATCTCAGTGATGCTTCCATCCGCTCTCTTTAGCCTTAAAACCTGTTCTTTTACCTCAGTTTTCCTCTGATAAAGCTGTGGAAAAGCTTGGGATTTTCTTTAGCCTTCTTGGTGATGCCCTCTCATAGTCTCTCTTTGCCTCTCTCCTATTACTTAGGTAGTCATTTCTTGCTCTTTTGTAGGTTTGCCAGGCATTTATGTTTTTTCTCCTCCTATACCTTTTCCAGCATTTGTCTCTCCACTCCTTAGCTCTTTTACACCCATTATCGAACCATTTCTCTCTGGCATGAATTACACCTACTTTGGTGACAGGTATGCAGTAATCTACCATCTTCCCATATTTCTCACAAAAGATGTCATACATTTCTTGTACAGATTTGTTATAAAATAAGGTTCTCCAGTCAATAACTGCAAAAAGCTCATTCATTTTGATGTAATCTCCTTTCGGATAGTTCCTCCTCATGTCCTCAGTGCCTCTACTCTCAGGCAGAATATCTTCAATGATATACTCCATCAACAACACACAGTGGTCACTCTTTCCAAATGGTGGTTCATACTCAATTTTTTCAATATCCAACACATTATCTGTGAATTCTAGATAAAATAGTGATGGCTCATCCCCACCCCTGGCCCTCGTTGGTTCCATTACATGTTGGTGTAGGAAATTCCCTTGTACGCAATCTAGGAATCTTGCCCCGATTGAGTCCTCACCACTGTGTGGGCCAAGATTTATCCAATCTATCTCTATATGATTAAAATCTCCCATAATCAAAATCCTACATTTTTCTTCCCGTGCCATGTTAACAACTGAGTTTATGACTTCAATAGTACCTATATGACTTTCCTCATTAACTACAAGCCTATTTTGGTTCCTTGGTGGGTTATATACAACAGTTATTATAATGCTCTCTGACCCAGTATTTATGTGAGCAACAAGAAATTCCTTGAACTCACTTTCTATAGCCAAGTTTATTTCTTCAACTTGAATCCTTTCACTTATGAGCAGTGCTATCCATCCACCAGTCCTCTCAGATATTTCAACCCTTAGTATTCTGAAGCCCTTAGGATAAACTGTGACACTGTTTATGTCCTCACTCAACATAGTTTCTGTATATTGTTACTATATCTGCCTTAATGTTGTGAATCCTATCTTTTAATTCTGCTGCCTTACCAGCTAATCTATTAGCATTTGTGTATAACAATCTTAATGAGGCCCCATCCCCTGATCTTCTGTCATTATCTTCTTTATCTCCCCTTTGTCTGGAAGAACTCTGAAATGAAAATTTTTCTTCTGTTCTTCATTTCTTTCCTCATTTAACCTTCCTGCCTCTTCCAACAAGTTTTTTTTATCTTTCCCATCTCTTCCTGTGTTCTGTATCGTCTAATGAACACTTCTTTGAATTCTTGAAGGTCTCTTAGACTTTTTTTTCTCAACAATATTTCCTTACATTTTTCAAAGTGTTTCTAACCTAGTTCATAATTGTCACTCGAATGGCATTATCCATATGATGCCGTTGCACAAAAATGTTAATCCTTATTCATAGTTAATTATCATGTAACACCAGAGGTGCGTTAGTCAGGAAAATTTCCGTTAGGCCAAATACCCCACAAATACAGTTATGATGCAGCAAGAATGCAGTCGCACATTGGACATATTAGAAGCTCAAAACGTAGCAAAATTACTAATAAGGAAGTCCTTTGCACGGAACCGGGCATGAACTAGTAAGTCATTTATAAAAGTAAATTTTTATACTGATGAGTGATGGTTTTAAATACTGCATGAATATTCTTACAATAAACACAAATGTTAATGTTCTGGTTTTACGTCACGGACTCCCTTTTCTACCAAGGGCTAGGACGGTTGCCTTTTTGCGAAGGATTTATTTTGGCAGATGTAATCACTACCCTGAGTGCAAGCCCTTGCTAACCTTGCAAACCCTCGACCTGACGCCGCAGACTCGCGGATGCTACCGCTTGAGCCACGGTGACTACTTTAAACACAATAGCTGTATAATCGTAAAATAAGAGTTTGTGTGAGCTTGGTATACACAAATGCTCTCATTAAGATTTTGGTGTGCTCTAATTTTGAAATAAATACTCGTAATGTTCTAACATTGTAATTTCTATTAAGACTAACTTCCTCTGAATAAGCATTTTGCAACTAATGCCTCAATTGAAAGAATTTTTCTTGAGCATAATTTAAATGTTTATATCTGTAACTAGCAGGGCATTGTTTTCTTGGTGTTCGCCAGGAATGGCTCTCGAGATAGACTTTTTATCTTTTTTTATTTTTTTATTTTGTTAATGCTTATTCCTTGGTATGCATTAAAATTCCTTTATGGTTTTGCGTGAGTTAATAGTGAGCGATACTTTCAAATGGGTGGCTCTAGTATAATACCAGATGAAAATTGCTTTGCTTGATAAAAAAAAAAGTCAGGGAGTTCCGAGAATTACGCTTTTCCTTTGAACAGTTTGATAATTACAGTTACGTAATTAATTTTGAACAAATACAGGCAAGGTATTTATGCCTATTCATTTTATGTTCACTGTGAGTTTTCATAGTATTAGTGTATATACATATAATTTTCTGCTAATTGTAACACTGCAAGCATTGATTATCAAGAGAGAGAGAGAGAGAGAGAGAGAGAGAGAGAGAGAGAGAGAGAGAGAGAGAGAGAGAGAGAGAGAGAGAGAGAGAGAGAGAGAGAGAGAGAGAGAGAGAGAGAGAGAGAGACCATTAGCAATATAAGCAAAACAATTAGGAGTATTTTATATAAAGTATAAAGCTTTTCGTCATCATCATTGGGATGAGATAGAAAAGGGGCATGACACACAGTGACGGTGTCATCACTGAAGAGGGGGGGATAGTGAAGAATGGGAAGATTTGGGAGGAAAAGCACGAAAATGATTATAAACATTCGCCTCTCCATGATATTGTTGGTATATAAGCTCCTATAGCAAAGAAAGTGCCCATTATCTAAGTAATGCTTTGACCTCTGAAATCAAGACTAAAAACTTATAGAAACAAAGCAAATTATTATATTCGACATATCTAACATACTAACCTAACAATGTATGAGGTTATTCAATATACTGAGGGTCGTTATATATACATGATCCTGTCAGTCTAGTAGAATGTACCATGCATGACTAAGGCCCTATTTCTTAAACAGTGTAAACCTAGGATACCATATTGTTAGTTAGCTAGACACACACAAATGGATTTCATAAACGCATGTGACGTGGTTCTGTGTATGGCTATGATCCCTTGTTGTAGTGTTAACCACTACGTTAATATTACTACCAGAGGGATGCAAGGTAAGAATGGACAAGCAGTGGTTCGTTTAACTTAATTTAGTTTAGAGTACAACATATACGACGCTTCAATGCCCCCAACCCTTATGACTATCAAAAACTCATATCTATTCGTGCCCTGGGGAAAGTACTGACTAAAGCTCATTCTCTCTGACTGCCTCGGGTATTCTTGAAGCATCCAAAGGGCAGGGCGTGTCATCTTGCACAGTTCTGCCAATAGGCTTCCAGGATCAAAGGGGAGTCCTTCCTCTTTGGGGAGGGGTTATTTCAACAAGCCTATTGGGCAGAAGTGGGTCCAAATCGCCCAAGGCTATTGGGTATCTCTCCAGGGCATGTAAAGACGCATGGGTCAAATGATTGTGTTTCTTGTGGTTTTGGGAATGGCCGACTTTTTGGCCTTTCCCATCCTCTTGAGGTACTTGACGCCATATGCTAAGTCCCATGGGTCCAGTCTAATATCTCCTTGACACTTCCTACAAATATTGGCCGTACCCAAGAAAAACAATTGGGAGAGTATTCAACTTCACCCTTGATCTCCAGCCTCACATCTTTCTCTTCAGGACTTGTTTCAGGTTTCAGGTCCTGACTTCAGCAGGACTTCATATAACTTCAGCAAGACGTCAGATGCTTGCGACACCCTTGCGGGATCCTAGCCATACACAGAACTATGCAAGATGTGTTTATTTTATCCATTTGTGTGTGTCTAGCTAACTAACAATTTGGTATCCTAGGTTTACACTGTTTAAGAAATCGTGCCTAACTCTGTGATGGATTTCTAGTGATTACCTAATTGTGATTACCTAATTGTGTTTACGGGAAAGAGCCCAAAGCTCGCATCTTCCCGTCTCCTGATCGCTTCCATTTTATACTTAGTGATACTTATCATACCTGTCCTTAAAACTATGGATTGAGATAGCATTAACTACCTCCTCGCTTAGCCAATTCCAATTATCAACTACTCTTACACTGAAAAAGTATTTCCTTACATCCTGCAAACAAGTTTTCTTACGAAGCTTCAAACTATGACCTCTAGTTCTAGAGCCAGCCATATCAAAATATCGATCCCTATCCACTCTATCATAACCATGAAGGAATTTAAAGACTGTCACCATATCCCCCCTCATTCTTCTAGCTTCGAGTGATGGTAAGTCTAATTCCCTCAGCCTCTCATCATAACTGAGATTGCGTATTTCTGGCACCAGTTTCGTGGCATGTCTTTGAACTTTTTCAAGCTTAGCTATGTGCTTTTTCAAGTGCGGATTCCAAAAGGGGGCTGCACATTCGAGTTTTGGCCTCACATAGGTTACATAAATATTTCTGAACATTTCCTTGTCCATGTGCCTGAAGGCTACCCTTACATTTGATAAGAATGCATATGCTGCACTTACTATGCCATTTATATGTATTTCTGGAGACAAATCTGCCAGTATGTTTACTCCTAGATCTCTCTCATTTTCTGTCTCTTGAAGTTGTACTCCAGCCACCGAGTTATCAAGCTTGATCAACAGTAACAAACTTATTAGAATTTTATGATGAGGTAAGCCAAATCTTACAGGAAAGAGAGGGCTGGGCAGATTGCATATTCCTAGACTTCCAGAAAGCGTTTGACACTGTTCCACATGGGAGACTTATTAGGAAGCTGCACTCAATGGCTAGAATAGGTGGAAATGTTTTGGAATGGATAAAAACTTACTTAGAAGGAAGGGAACAGAGGGTTAGAGTTAGACACTCAGTGTCTGAATGGAGAAGAGTTAGTAGTGGAGTTCCACAGGGTTCAGTTTTAGGGCCACTTTTGTTCCTTGTATATGTAAATGACCTACCAGAGTCTGTAAATTCATTCATGAATATGTTTGCAGATGATGCAAAGATTGTGAAGAAAGTAATAAACGAGAACAATGGTAGAGAACTTCAGGAGGATCTAAATAATCTGCATGAGTGGTCAGAAAAGTGGCTAATGAAATTCAATACTTCAAAATGTAAGGTAATGAGAATGGGTACAAGTGCAAGAAGGCCCAAGCTTGACTACTCGGTGGCTGGAGTACAACTTCAAGAGACAGAAAATGAGAGAGACCTAGGAGTAAACATACTGGCAGATTTGTCTCCAGAAATACATATAAATGGCATAGTAAGGGCAGCATATGCATTCTTATCAAATGTAAGGGTAGCCTTCAGGCACATGGACAAGGGAATGTTCAGAAATATTTATGTAACCTATGTGAGGCCAAAACTCGAATATGCAGCCCCCTTTTGGAATCCGCACTTGAAAAAGCACATAGCTAAGCTTGAAAAAGTTCAAAGACATGCCGCGAAACTGGTGCCAGAAATACGCAATCTCAGTTATGATGAGAGGCTGAGGGAATTAGACTTACCTTCACTCGAAGCTAGAAGAGTAAGGGGGGATATGGTGACAGTCTTTAAATTCCTTCATGGTTATGATAGAGTGGATAGGGATCGATATTTCGATATGGCTGGCTCTAGAACTAGAGGTCATAGTTTGAAGCTTCGTAAGAAAACTTCTTTGCAGGATGTAAGGAAATACTTTTTCAGTGTAAGAGTAGTTGATAATTGGAATTGGCTAAGCGAGGAGGTAGTTAATGCTATCTCAATCCATAGTTTTAAGGACAGGTACGATAAGTATCACTAAGTCTAAAATGGAACCGATCAGGAGACGGGAAGATACGAGCTTTGGGCTCTTTCCCGTAAACACAATTAGGTAATCACAATTAGGTAATCATTACCTTACATTTTGAAGTATTGAATTTCATTAGCCACTTTTCTGACCACTCATGCAGATTATTTAGATCCTCCTGAAGTTCTCTACCATTGTTCTCGTTTTTTACTTTCTTCACGATCTTTGAATCATCTGCAAACATATTCATGAATGAATTTACAGACTCTGGTAGGTCATTTACATATACAAGGAACAAAAGTGGCCCTAAAACTGAACCCTGTGGAGCTCCACTACTAACTCTTCTCCATTCAGACACTGAGTGTCTTACTCTAACCCTTTGTTCCCTTCCTTCTAAGTAAGTTTTTATCCATTCCAAAACATTTCCACCTATTCTAGCCATTGCTTGCAGCTTCCTAATAAGTCTCCCATTAGGAACAGTGTCAAACGCTTTCTGGAAGTCTAGGAATATGCAATCTGCCCAGCCCTCTCTTTCCTGTAAGATTTGGCTTACCTCATCATAAAATTCTAATAAGTTTGTTACTGTTGATCTACCTTCTCTGAAGCCATGTTGCCTAACTGACAAAAAGTTGAAGGATTCCAAGTGAAGAGAGATATGTTTCCTTAGTAGTTTCTCCATAACTTTACATACTATGCTGGTCAAGGAAACTGGTCTATAGTTCAGAGCCGTATCCCTCCTTCCCTTTTTGAAGATAGGTATCACATTTGCTTGTTTCCAGCATCTTGGAATCTCCCCCGACTCCAGTGACGTGTATTATAACTTTTGATAGCCACACCCTGCCTTTCTTTATGAGTGCAACACTGGGACAGGCAAAAAACTGCCCTAATCAATAAAGGCCCAGACGCGAGAAAACATTAAGACGAAGGAAAAGAAAAAGGTTATAGACAAGGCAGAGATGAGATAATGATACACAGAGGAAAAGGACACACTGAAAAAATAGTCAAAGCACTGAGGATCTAGCAAAATGGAGTATTAGGCCCTGAGATGATGATAGATCCGCATTTAGATGGAAGACATGTTATAAGATGTGATTTTGGAAACCTATCGCTATATAGGTTGTTATTTGCCATTTTATGTAGATCAAAAATTGTAGTCACCATGGCTCAAATGGTAGCATCCGCGACTCTGAGGCATCAGGTCGAGGGTTCGCGCCACATCACAGTCTGAGGTTAGCTAGGGCATGCACTCAGGGTAATGATTGCATCTGATAAAACAAGTCCTTCGCAAGAAGGCAACAGTCCTAGCCCTTGGTTGAAAAGGGATGTTGTATTGTGTTATTCTAACACTATACTTATTCTATAGGTAGCGAGGTCGGTGATAGAGATGCATCGTTCAATTAACAGTAATTTATTTAGAGATAACTTGAACTTAACTTGTGCCTCAAAGCTCCCATTTCTATACTTCCTGAAAGTCACTCTTCCCTCCCCCTTAGGGGGAGGTTTCTAACTAGCACGTGAGTTCTGCCCTGGCAAAGTCTGACCACTAACTAACGGACACGCTCTCCGTATCCGTCCTCTGGTGGCGGGTCTTTGAGTGCGCACTCTGCCCTCTAGCGGCTATAGGCGTTTATATGCAATGCCGTACGACACTCCCCACCACCACTTTGAAATGTATCCCATATTTTGGACTAAGCATTACTTTTTTCATGAGAGCCTTTTAATTTTTTAACTATCATTATTTTACAAAAAAAAAAAGGGAGCGAAACTATCTAATGACCTAACTTATGAAACTATTACAATCTCATATAGTTATCTTAACAGATTACAGGAATATCAAAATTACTATGCAAAAAAAAAAAAAAAAAAAAACTGCCAAAAGAAAAATATGTTCCTTACAATAAGCATTGTAATTAAAGGCAAAAAAAATCTAAACTAAGTATTCACAATTGCAATATATAGCTAGTAAGCATTGACAAAATTATTTAAGAATAAAGCTAATTAAGCTATTACATTACTCATATAATACACAATACATTTGGATATGATATATGCAATTACTTACTAAAAACATTTATCATGGTGTGAAAAGAGAGTTAAATATCTTCACAATTACAATATGTAACTACTATTCAAGGACAAAATGCTATAGGAGAGAGCTAGATGAACATAATTACGTTACTTAGCTAATATAAAATATAGTTGGGTATAATTTTTTTTTGCATATTGTAACATTTAACATACATTATAGTGAGGAAAAACATAGAATTCAATCATGCACAATTGATAAATGACACTTATTCTAATAAATTTAAATCTAGAGGAGTCTTTGAGGTTACCTACAACTACGTTTTAAATAAAAAAAAAATTGCAATATTTGTTCTTCCACCAATCGTTGTCAAAAACGGTGGGGACATTTTCTTTCTTTATTATTTAACTTTCTTACTTAAGGGGATTCTCACTTCCCTTTTCTCATTGTTAATTTTCAAATTTTATACTATAGGGATTTTCATTTCCCTTTTTTTCATTTCATTTCATTTCATTTTTTCTTTCCCTCCTTTCTCATTTTTAATTTTTGGGGATTTTCATTTCCCCAGCCCCTCAGATACCCATCATTGCTAGGTCTTGGGATTCCCAGCACTTAATTTCCTGGGACCCCCACTTTACACTTTGAGGTAGGTCCGGGTTGTAACAACGTACTGCAAATCCTTTTTTCTTGAGACGGGCTGGACGAAAGGAGGGCGTCGATGCATCTGCCAGGAATAAACCCCTCCCACATTTCTGCGACTCTTGAGGTGGTCCTAGGACCACCTCTCATGCCACCTCCCCAACAAGGTGCATCTCCCTCCAGCTGAAAAATATGAACATTGCCTGCAGTAGATTCTAGTGCCGGAAATTAGGGCCTAATGTCGCTAGTACAAATGCTAGAGAGAATACATATGACCTCTGAGTACAAACAATGGCCATATGTCTGCATTCAGAGGGTATACTTCGCCTCCCCTGCATCTGCAGGCGCTTGCAAACACTCCAATGGGCAAAAGGAACTGGTTTGTGAACATACCTCTGATGAAATTAAAACAAAATACTACAATTATATGTGATTATTATATTTGATGAAATATGAAACTTTTGGAAGCTTACCAAGAATTGTAAATTAACAATATTTTACACTAAATCTGATACTTCCAGCGAATTTTCTTATTTTTATTTATTTATCTCTACTGCTATCACCAGAATTACGATTA
The DNA here is from genome assembly GCA_037179515.1 of Halocaridina rubra. Taxonomy (NCBI): domain Eukaryota; kingdom Metazoa; phylum Arthropoda; class Malacostraca; order Decapoda; family Atyidae; genus Halocaridina; species Halocaridina rubra. Next base: position 77,562 of record JAXCGZ010019157.1, read on the forward strand.
TCCTTTCTTAATAAATAAGAACATAAGAACATAAGAATAGAGGACACTGCAACATGCCTACTGGCACACACGAGGCAGCTCCATTTTTGGATTGTATTTTCAGCATGTCTAACCTATTCTATTCTACTCTACTTATTTATTCTGTTTTTCTTTTTATGATTTTTCTAATAAGCACTAACCTATTCATACCCACCCTACCTCTGTCATATGTCTATCTAATCTACATTTGAAGGTGTCTAAGGTATTGGCATTTACTATCATACTAGGAAGCTTGTTCCATGCATCAGCTACTCTATTACCAAACCAATTTTTACCAATTTCCCTTCTGAACCTAAATTTATCAAGCTTAAATCCATTATTACGAGTTCTGGTATGATCATGAATTTTTAAAACTTTATTAATATCTCCCTTGTTAATCCCTTTAAACCATTTATACACTTCAATCATATCCCCCCTAACTCTTCGCCTCTCTAGAGAATGTAGATTAAGTTTTTTTAATCTGTCCTCATATGGTAGATTTCTGATATTGTGTATCATCTTGGTCATTCTTCGTTGCACTCTCTCCAAGGATTCAATTTCCATTCTATAATAGGGTGACCAGAATTGCACAGCATAATCTAAATGGGGCCTAACTAATGCAAGATAGAGCTGCAAAATAACTTTTTCCGTCCTATTGCTGACGCTTCTTGAGATAAATCCTAAAATTCTGTTTGCTTTATTTCTGACTGCTGTGCATTGCTCTCTTGGCTTAAGACTACTACTCACAAGAACTCCCAAATCCCTTTCACACTGAGAACTCATGATTTCATGGTTATTTAGCTTATAACTAGTATTGTCTTTTATAGTACCCATTTTAACTACTTTACATTTTTCAACATTAAATTCCATTTGCCATTTGTCCGACCATTCAGATAATCTATTTAGATCTTCCTGTAAAGCATGAATGTCTTCTTTTCCATTTATAGTTCTACCTATTTTAGTGTCGTCTGCGAATTTACTTAGGTTACTACTGATATCCGAATCCAGATCATTTAGATATACAATGAATAATAGAGGACCCAGTACCGAGCCTTGTGGTACCCCGCTTGTAACCGAGCCCCACTCTGATTTCTCTCCATTTATGCAAACCCTCTGTTTTCTGTCTTTTAACCATTGTTTGATCCATCTGAGCACAGCTCCTCCTATACCATGAGCTTCCAGCTTTTTAACTAATCTTTTGTGAGGAACTCTATCAAAAGCTTTGCTAAAATCTAGATATATTGTATCATATTCTTTGCCACAATCTACTGCCTCGTAAACTTCTGAATAAAAAGACAGTAAGTTTGTAAGGCACGAAAAACCCTTAAGAAACCCGTGTTGTGAAAGTTTTATCAGTCTGTGTAATTCTAGATGTGCCCTTATTTTATTTGCAATTATGGATTCTAGAATCTTACCCACTGTTGACGTTAAACTTACCGGCCTATAATTATTCTTTTTAACACGTTCTCCTTTTTTAAATATTGGTACCACATCTGCCAATTTCCACTCCATGGGTACCGATCCTAATTTTATTGAATTATTAAATAATGCAGTTAGAGGACAACTAAGCTCTTCCTTGCATTCTTTTAATATTCTAGCATATATTCCATCAGGTCCCGGAGATTTATGAGCCTTTAATTTATCTATTTCTTTTATTACCTCCTCTCTCGTAATATTTATTGAACTAAGTATATTATCGGGACTGTCTCTGTAAATGGATTCTACTTCCGGAATATTTTCCAAGTTTTCATTTGTAAATACAGATAAGAAATAATCATTTAAACATGTACACATCACTTTATCGTCATCTGTGATATGGCCATTGGCTACTTCAATTGGTCCGACTTTTTCCTTAAATTTTGTTTGATAATGTTGATAAAACCCTTTAGGATTTTCTTTAGCTTCTCCTGCTATTCGAACTTCGTATTTTCTTTTCGACTCTCTAACTATCTTTTTAACTTCCCTGTTTAACTGTATATATTGCTGCCTCACCTGCTCTTCACCTCTTTTTAGTTTCCTGTATATTCCTCTTTTAATACCTATAAGATTCTTTATTCTATTGTTCATCCATTTAGGGTCATTTTTTCTTGATCTGCAATGTTTCATGGGAATATAGTCTCTCTGACTATTCTTAAGAGTCATGACAAAATTGTTATATTCCTCATCCAAATTTATATTAACTGACGGGCTGCTGTTCTTTCCTGTGAGAGAATTTAATGTATTGATCTTATCTTGTGATAATCCTTGGCATGTGGTACCCAAATTTCGGGGTAATCCGCTACCTGCGACCTGACCTGCTGGATTAACTACCCACATCTGTACCCCAGAAATCCCTTCCCATACCTCATTAGATAATTTAGTTTTTAAGCCCTCAAAATCTCCTGCTCTAAAGTTTGGAACAATATTCTTATTTTCCTTTATAGTTTCCTTGAAAATTATGTTAAATCTAATGGAATCATGGTCACTGTTGCCCAATTTTTCACCAACTTCTAAATTTGTAACCATATTCTCTCTATTACTAAGAACTAAATCTAGTGTATTCACCCCCCGTGTTGCATCATGTACATGCTGAGAAAGGAAATTGTCTTCTACTACTTCCAAAAACTCCTTAGAGCTACTATCACCTGTTATGGTTTCCCAGTTAATATGTCTAAAATTAAAATCGCCTACAATGCAAACTCTATTTGACCTGCTCACTTTAGAAATTTCATCGTATATAACTTGCGACTCTATATTATCTAGATCAGGTGGTCTGTAGACTACTCCTACAACTAGACTTTCTATATTATTTTTAATTTCAACCCATAAGGTTTCTGAATTTAGATTTGTCTTAATTCCAGACTTAATGCAGCTTCTGAGGCTATCTTTAATATACATAATTACCCCTCCCCCTCTTTTATCTGCACTACGATCAGCATTATAAAGTTTATATCCTGTAATTATGTACTCAGCTTTAAGGTGTTTGCTTTCTAATTTAATCCAACTTTCACTAATGCATATTATATCCGGTCTCTCACTACATACTATGGCTCTCAGTTCTTCTATCTTGTTACCTAAACTACGGCTATTTGTATAATATACTTTTAAACTTTCTCTAGCTTCACCCTTCTTGTGGCTATTCTTTTTGTTAATATTTGTTCTATGTAACAAATGGTTCTTATCCTTAGACTCCCAGTTATTTGACCCACTATTTACTGAACCCTTACTGACTAATTTCTCTGCACAAGTATTAATCATTTCATTATTTGTGTCTAACAAAACCCCCCTACCTCTCTGTCTATCATACCAGCCAATACCGAGACACCTGAATTAGAAAGATGCACTCCATCCCTTGCATACATATGCTTACGACTAGTGAAGTGATCCCACCCGTCTATAAAACCTATATTATTCTCCCGACAGAAGACTTTCATCCTAGCATTTACTCCTATAGCTCGAGACCACCACTCTGAACTTTGGCTAAGCCTAGGGAGAATACCACACATCACAGGAACTGCACCCCTTTTCCTAATCTTATCCAGGGCTTGTCTATACAACCTAATCAGCTCTTCACTTCTACCATCCTGCACGTCATTTCCCCCAGCTATCAAACAAACAACATCTTTTTTCTCAATCCAGCTATTTATTGACTCACCCACCTTCTTCATACCTGCTCCAGGGAAAAAATATTTTCCTCTAACTCTATGCCTGAGTTTCCTGTCTACATATCTGCATAGTGAATCCCCTACAATTACCAAAGAACGAGACTTATCCGGAGGATGGGTTACTCCGACCTTGGGAGACTTACCTAGGCTCTTGACCTGAGAGCTTTTCCCACTTCCATTTTTACGATCGCTAGTACACCTATCTGATTCTATGGTTCCTGAAGAATTACTGCCGCCACTGTCACATTCATCTCTAAGTGACCTAAATGAATTAGCAACCTGTAGTCTAAAAGTATCATTTTTCTTAAGAACCATTTTCGTTGAACCCTTATTCACAACTTTCCAGTCGTCTTCATTATTCAATCGACCCTTCCTGGTTAACACCTCTACTTTACCTCTCAGATCCCTGTTCTCCTCAGCTAAGGATCTGACCTCCTGCCTGACTGCGGCCAACTCATTTCTTAAATTAAAAATGAGTTTGCTTGCGTCAGACGAGGACAAATCCCCAGCACAGCCACAAACAGCACCAACAACGACACCACCACCAACACCACTACCACTAACACCACCAGCACAAAGAACACCACCACTCTCCATTGTACTAAGTTTGGTCAAGATTAGAGCTACTGGAAGCACGTCCTCACTGGATGAACCCAGGAACTAAACTGAACCCAGGAACTAAACTGAACTAAAAAGGACCTAAGTATCATTATTTTAAAATTTCAGACTCAAAATATAAGCTCTGAGAAGCTCAATTATCTTAAATAGCTCAATTGTAATTATAAATTTCATGACAATGAGAGTAATTAACAATAATTATCTCTAGATAAGTTTTTCAAAATCTTTAGTATCTGTATCTTTTCGAAATGTTATAACTATCATATTTGTTTTCTTTTTAAGAGTGTGACACCGGGACAGGCAGAAACTGCCCTCATCAATAAAGGCCCGGGCACGAGAAAATGCCAAGACGAAGGAAAAGAAAGAGGTTAAGGGCAAGGCAGAGATGAGGTAATGTCACACAAAGGAAAACGACAGACAGAAATAGGTCAAAGTACAGAGGACCCAGAGATATGGAGGACTAGGCTTTGCGATGATGATAGATCTGCTTTTTGAAAAATGAAAGGTCATAAGAATTAGGAAAGACAGAAGAAGGAAGAGAATTCTAGAGTCTGGAGGTAGATGGGAAGAAGCAGTCGCTGCACCGACCAATCCGTGAGTTACAATCTCCACACAGTACCTGTGAGATGAGGCCGCTTGGCGAGTGTTACACGGCCTCG
>JAXCGZ010019157.1:85000-90189 GCA_037179515.1 Halocaridina rubra
AAAGATCTGTAGTAAGGCATATTATAGATGCCTATAGACTCACAAGGCATTTCATAGATGCCTATAAGTGCCGGATGGCAGTGACGCACTCAATAACCACCGGCCGCAACTACTAGCAACAGTTAGAGTTCAGACCTTGACAGGGGCAGAAGTCACGTCCACAGCTAAGCAGTCTCCCCCTTGGGGGTGGGAATCGGGAATCGATAGTTATAGGAACTATGTAGTAATGGGAGTTCTGAGGAATTAATTGTTTGTCTAAATAAACACATATAAAGAAGATGCGTATCTGTTATCACCGACCACACTACCAAGATAAATATATTTAATAGAAATTCAGGTGAGAACAGACACAGAGTGAGAATTACACAACGACTATTGGTGACACTTGGTGGAATTACAACCCCATGACATTGGTGTCAATAGGTGGGATTACAACCCCATGATATTGGTGTCAACTCGTGGGATGAAAACCCCACGACATTGGTGACCAGCCCGGGATCAATCCATCATTACTACAACAAAGAGAAAGAAAAATTAAAAATAAAGAAGAAACAAATACAAAGCATCTATGGAAGAAATGTTCGAGTGTTGAAGGAACTTCTAGACGCTTACAAGCAGTGAGACAACGACGGCGAGAGAGAAAGTGTTAATTTTTTTATAATTTGAATAATATAACGAGTAATTGCGTTTGAAGGGTGTTCCATTTATTTGTATTAATGCCTAAGTTGTTATTAAGAGGCAAATGTATTGATTTTAATTGAGAAGATTTAATGTACGTGTAAAATAATTTTTATATTAATTTCTTAAAGCGTAAGAAATTGAGTGAGAAAATCCTTGCACCTGCTATCAAGACTTTCTTTTTTTTGCGGGTGTAATATTTTGGCGAGAGAAAGACAGAAATGGCTGATTGTCCTTCTAATGTTGTTATGATGAAGAAATTGATATTGAAATATGTGTAGATGTCTTTTTGAAGAATGGGAAGATTTTGTAATATTATTTATACATGAGTTTTTAGTTTTTTTTCATGCTATGCAGAAGGTAAGAGTAGAATCGAGTGAATTTGTGCTGTGCTGGGGTAAGGGGGATTTAAGCGTAACCCTAACGTAGCGTAGAGGGAAGAAAGAAAGTTGTTGTGTAGCCTTAACGCACCCTAGTGGGAGTAGAGGGGGCCTTAGGACTAGTGACGCAGTCATGTGACCACCCGGCCCAACTGAGACTTCACCAACGCACTCCTTCAGAGTGAGGGGAAGGGGGGGAAGTACATTGAGAGAAAAGGGGTGAGTGTTTTGATAGTGGCGAGTGCAGGAGAGAATGGGCATGACTGACTGGGAGTATAATGGGGGGTTGTTCTGGTGGGTGGAATCGCGGGAAAGTCCGTTGAGGAAGCATGATGGTGAAGGAGTCTGCGAGGATGCTTCCCCTGCTCCACCGTGTCTTTATGCAGGCCATATCAGTGTATTTTTATGGGAGGTGATGTAGCTGTTGCGATATCTATTGAGGGATATTTTTGAGAAAGTGATTCTCAACCCGCCCAGATATGGTTGAGCTGCAAATTTTATTGTATTTGTTTTGTCCCCTACTCACCAATGAGATTATTATTCGATGTTCGAGAATTTCAAGATAGATATTAAGTGATAAAGGACGTTAATCGATGAATGATTCTTTATTTTCCTTTATAGCTGCAGTATATACAATATTTGTCTGAAGGGATATGTCAAATAGATAAACTAAAACTTTGAAAGTTTTACCCATGATAACGTTTGTCACAGTTATTTCAGCTTGGTCATGAAGAAGGGAGTGTGGATTCACAAGAAATAACAACAATAATGTCAAACAGCCGTTTCCTGTATTTGAAAGAGACGAAGTTGATCCAGAGGAGGAACAGCTCCTACACACATAACTCCCCACGAAAGCTAGCCATTTGAAGGCCAGAAGACAGATATTGGGCAGTAATGTTGGGTAGGAAAGGAGAGAATATAAAAAAGAACATAAGAACATAAGAACATAAGAATAGAGGACACTGCAACATGCCTACTGGCACACACGAGGCAGCTCCATTTTTGAATTGTATTTTCAGCATGTCTAACCTATTCTATTCTACTCTACATATTTATTCTATTTTTCTTTTTATGATTTTTCTAATAAGCACTAACCTATTCAAACCCACCCTACCTCTGTCATATGTCTATCTAATCTACATTTGAAGGTGTCTAAGGTATTGGCATTTACTATCCTACTAGGAAGCTTGTTCCATGCATCAGCTACTCTATTACCAAACCAATTTTTACCAATTTCCCTTCTGAACCTAAATTTATCAAGCTTAAATCCATTATTACGAGTTCTGGTTTGATCATGAATTTTTAAAACTTTATTAATATCTCCCTTGTTAATCCCTTTAAACCATTTATACACTTCAAGCATATCCCCCCTAACTCTTCGCCTCTCTAGAGAATGTAGATTAAGTTTTTTTAATCTGTCCTCATATGGTAGATTTCTGATATTGTGTATCATCTTGGTCATTCTTCGCTGCACTCTCTCCAAGGATTCAATTTCCATTCTATAATAGGGTGACCAGAATTGCACAGCATAATCTAAATGGGGCCTAACTAATGCAAGATAGAGTTGCAAAATAACTTTTTCCGTCCTATTGCTAACGCTTCTTGAGATAAATCCTAAAATTCTGTTTGCTTTATTTCTGACTGCTGTGCATTGCTCTCTTGGCTTAAGACTACTACTCACAAGAACTCCCAAATCCCTTTCACACTGAGAACTCATGATTTCATGGTTATTTAGCTTATAACTAGTATTGTCTTTTATTGTACCCATTTTAACTACTTTACATTTTTCAACATTAAATTCCTTTTGCCATTTGTCCGACCATTCAGATAATCTATTTAGATCTTCCTGTAAAGCATGAATGTCTTCTTTTCCATTTATAGTTCTACCTATTTTAGTGTCGTCTGCGAATTTACTTAGGTTACTACTGATATCCGAATCCAGATCATTTAGATATACGATGAATAATAGGGGACCCAGTACCGAGCCTTGTGGTACCCCGCTAGTAACCGAGCCCCACTCTGATTTCTCTCCATTCATGCAAACCCTCTGTTTTCTGTCTTTTAACCATTGTTTGATCCATCTGAGAACAGCTCCTCCTGTACCATGAGCTTCCAGCTTTTTAACTAATCTTTTGTGAGGAACTCTATCAAAAGCTTTGCTAAAATCTAGATATATTGTATCATATTCTTTGCCACAATCTACTGCCTCGTAAACTTCTGAATAAAAAGACAGTAAGTTTGTAAGGCACGAAAAACCCTTAAGAAACCCGTGTTGTGAAAGTTTTATCAGTCTGTGTAATTCTAGATGTGCCCTTATTTTATTTGCAATTATGGATTCTAGAATCTTACCCACTGTTGACGTTAAACTTACCGGCCTATAATTATTCTTTTTAACTCGTTCTCCTTTTTTAAATATTGGTACCACATCTGCCAATTTCCACTCCATGGGTACCGATCCTAATTTTATTGAATTATTAAATAATGCAGTTAGTGGACAACTAAGCTCTTCCTTGCATTCCTTTAATATTCTAGCATATATTCCATCAGGTCCCGGAGATTTATGAGCCTTTAATTTATCTATTTCTTTTATTACCTCCTCTCTCGTAATATTTATTGAACTAAGTATTTTATCGGGACTGTCTCTGTAAATGGATTCTACATCCGGAATATTTTCCAAGTTTTCATTGGTAAATACAGATAAGAAATAATCATTTAAACATGTACACATCACTTTATCGTCATCTGTGATATGGCCATTGGCTACTTCAATTGGTCCGACTTTTTCCTTAAATTTTGTTTGATAATGTTGATAAAACCCTTTAGGATTTTCTTTAGCTTCTCCTGCTATTCTGACTTCGTATTTTCTTTTCGACTCTCTAACTATTTTTTTAACTTCCCTGTTTAACTGTATATATTGCTGCCTCACATGCTCTTCACCTCTTTTTTGTTTCCTGTATATTCCTCTTTTAAGAACATAAGAACATAAGAACATAAGAACATAAGAACATAAAAACATAAGAATAGAGGACACTGCAACATGCCTACTGGCACACACTAGGCAGCTCCATTTTTGAATTGTATTTTCAGCATGTCTAACCTATTCTATTCTACTCTACTTATTTATTCTATTTTTCTTTTTATGATTTTTCTAACAAGCACTAACCTATTCATACCCACCCTACCTCTGTCATATGTCTATCTGATCTACATTTGAAGGTGTCTAAGGTATTGGCATTTACTATCCTACTAGGAAGCTTGTTCCATGCATCAGCTACTCTATTACCTACCCGATTATAAGTATGCAAAGGAGAAAAATGTATAACTCCCTACTGTCTCCTGAGGTAATTCTGTTGAATAGTCACTCAAAAAAAATTCAGGTTTGAGATAGTAGAAGAATATATATATATATATATATATATATATATATATATATATATATATATATATATATATATATATATATATATATATATACATATATATACATATATATACATATATATATATATATATATATATATATATATATATATATATATATATATATATATATATATATATATATATATATATATATATATATATATATATATATATATATATATATATATATATATATATATATATATATATATATATATATATATATATATATATATATATATATATATATATATATATATATATATATATATATATATATATATATATATATATATATATATATATGTATATATACATATATATATATATATATATATATATATATATATATATATATATATATATATATATATATATATATATATATATATATATATATATATATATATATATATATATATATATATATATATATATATATATATATATATATATATATATATATATATATATATATATATATATATATAAGAACATAAGAACATGAAAAATTGGTGAAAAATTGGGCAACAGTGACCATGATTCCATTAGATTTAACATAATTTTCAAGGAAACTATAAAGGAAAATAAGAATATTGTTCCAAACTTTAGAGCAGGAGATTTTGAGGGCTTAAAAACTAAATTATCTAATGAGGTATGGGAAGGGATTTCTGGGGTACAGATGTGGGTAGTAAATCCAGCAGATCA
>JAXCGZ010019158.1:0-5000 GCA_037179515.1 Halocaridina rubra
TCTATATATGCAAATGCTGAATGCGTCCATATTCCCACACCGTGAACACTAACCACTTGTAAGAGAACATGCCTTCTCCTTGCCAAATTTCACTGACACATTCAGGGTCACCTTCATCTATCTTTATAACTTTTTTGCAATGCCTTATACTTCTGTTTTACACAATATCTGAAATTAATTTAATCTGAATTATATATTAATGAATAGCCCATAGAATTATTTGATTAATTAGTCAACTAAAAGATGCGCACGTACTAACATCACAGGCATTGAAGAATATAAATCCGTAATATTGTAGATGAAGGAAATTATAACCATAAACACAGTTAAAGATATTTAAGCCACCAGAGCATTCCCAAGGGCCACTGCGTGGTTGGAGAAATCTTTAAGTTTTTAACACCATCAAATGCCACTGCTTAGACCTTAGGTTCTTAGGGTAAGTATTTGAGGCTATTTTTAAACACTCAGTACTATCAAAAGTCACTGATCTTATTTATAAATTAATAGCAAAACACCTCTGTGAATGAAAACAATAGCTATTGAGAGGGCCAAGACAGAAATATCTTTAACTACTGTCAAGTTCTCGTATCTTTTTCCTTTTATTCTATGATAAAGAAGTATCTGTTGTGAAGATTCTAAATATTAAAATATCAATACAGTACTTGAAAAATCTTTTTTTTTTTGTAGATGTAACAAACTCAATTTGAGAAAGGATTCACAGTAAGAGTGATATTACGAGATAGAGGTAGCAAAACAAGTCTGCTTTACCTTGAAAGACTTCGACAAAAAACGTTAGAGTAAGAATTTTTCCCCTTACTATTATCTGCATTACAGTTATTGAAACAGGGACTGGGCAAACGGAATATTTTCTTTATAAGAGGAAAGGGTTTTACTGTGATGACTGGTTTTACCACTTCAAAGAGTGTAGTTTCTTGCCTGTCCTCGGGTAAGAGTTGAAGCTTTATCTCATACTCCTTGCAGGATGTAAATGGCACCTCATTTGATTTAAGGAGCAGGCAGTTAATGACTTTCAATATCACTCTCCAATTATTTTTTAAATGAAAATTTATTGTTAAATTAAGTGATGCTGGCTTAAGTATCTGAAAAGGGTATTGTGGCCTTCTTTTATAAGTAATATAACTAACAGAAGACGTGTTTTTTTTATTTTTATTTTTTTTAGGATGGGATAGGATAGGAGGGGAAAAAAGGGGAGGGGATTAGGGATATAAGGGAATTGGAGGGAAAAGCACGAAAATTAAATAAAGTAAGAGAAAAAAAGAGAGGGGCAGACCCTCGGGCTAAGTTTTGATCTGAAATTCAGATTCTTACATAGACGTGAGTTAAAGCCCTATTGCTTTATTTCTGTGTTTAAAGTTATCTCTTACCGTCTATCAACGACAGGAGGACAAAATAAGTGTAAAAAATTATCACCATCCAAAATATTTTAAATAATCACTTGGGTATAATATCTATTGATTGAATATTTTTTAAAAAGAAACACCTAAAAAAAAAAAAAGAAATGCTGTATATGAAATTAGAGTAAATATTCAGAAAAGTTTGGATATCACAGTTATGGGTAAAGAGTCATGAGTTGCATACGGCACCAAATAATCTGAATTCAAACAAACTTAAGTTTCCATGTGAATAAGAGAGAATTTCATTTATCCATGCACAACAGAGTTATCAAATGTCAATTCCTAGCCTCTGACAATTCAACAGGTTTTATGAGTGCATAAATGTCAGGGGCAGGCCACTACACCATAAGCTCCGGAAAGGGAACGAGAAAGCATATGCTTATCCTGCACATCCGGAAAAAATAGCATACCACTGAAAAATATAAAAACCTTAAGTATATGTCAAACTGCTTTCCAAGATGATACCCTATCTCATTAATCCATAAGACAGATAGATACAACTCTCACAAAATGGATGCTGCAAAAGGATTCTTATCATAATCCTTTCTATGAGTTGCTTTATGGATTCTTATCATTATCCCTTCTACCAGATGCTTTATGGCATATAAATGAGATCTTGCGAGGAAAAAACATTAGTTTGCATACGGCACAGTACATTTAGTAACGGCAGTTGGATTTAAGCCTAATTATTCATTAGATTATCATTAATATTATTATTATTATCATCATTATTCATGAGACTATACTTGAGATTTTCTATTTGTTTATAGTAGTGCCATTCATTTGGTGGTTATCTAATCATCAGTGGTAACGAGGTAAGTATCCTTGGTGGTGTTCAGAAGATAGAAAAATATTAATGTTTAATCTGCAACCTATGATCTTCTATGGTCATGTAGGTTATAACATCGGTCTTCCATACCACAGTCATGCTCGAACCCTTTTCCTCTATGATGAAATTGTATTTTATTGAGTCGTGTCTTGGATGAGGACGAGACAGTCAATTGAGGTGCTTATTTCCTTCCGGCCAAGGCGAAATCAGAACGCACGTAGAGCGAATAAAAAAATGTCAAGCCATTTACGGAACCAAGCGAAGCATCAGATCAAGCACGAGAATAAGACAGATACGGCGAATTCAAGAAAGGGATACGATGGGGACACGAGTGTATCTTCGCCTAGTCTCTGCTAAGTCAACAGGCTTATAACGTACACTTGGAATTTACAAGGGCAATTAAAAAACCTAAGACAATATGAGCACTTGCATCAGTGTGGACTAAAAAATATCTTTATGCATTCCAAAAAAGTAAAATAAAATCATATAAAATATAGCTCAAGAAGAATTCAATTCTCTGATACCCAGAGGTATAGTCTAAGAGTCATTCTTCAGAGATATGATATCTACAGGCATGGAAAAGGTGATGAAAGGTAAAATATTTTTTCCGAGGTCTCTGTGAGCTGAGTAAGAGGCTCAAAACATGGCTCAATTTTTCTACACTTGATTCTTGACTGGCTACACTTCCAACTGAGAAAAATCTATAATTAAAGAATAGTAAATTCAGAGAGCATCTCACTTTTTAACTGAAGGGTGACCTAACTAACTTAACTTAAAGTAATACATTTTTAGAGTTTTTTCTTAACTGAAATGTGAAAGCGAACATTTACCTATATTCCTAGTTAAGGAACGAGTTGAGAATTAAAATTAGGGGGTGTAATTAATTTTACACCCCCCACTATGGAAAAAACTCATAATATTTATTATGATATTAGGTTAGGTTTGATTAGGATAGTTCAACTCCTGTCACTAACTGAAATTCTTGTCTTATAGTCATATTATATATTTCATACTTTGTATATTTCACTCGTAGGGGTGTGAGAGTAACTAATTACCATTAATTTTTCTTAAATTTATTACATTATGTTAGGCTAGATTAGGTTAGATGACAATTACACATCCCAACAAGTGCAATGAAAATCCAAAACCTTTAGAAAATATCCAAAACAACTAGAGAAAAATAATTTCAATTATCAACTCGTTTCATAACTGGGGATAAAGAGAATTATTGAACCAACCCAATCTAACATTGCAATAAATTTCTTGAGATTTCTCCTACTCACGTGCCAAGGTAAACATTTGCCCCAGTTTTTTTTTTTTTTTTAAACAATAACAATGCTACTAAGATACAACATATGATATTAAGCAGGTCCAAAACTCTTCATACACCAAGTGCGAATCAAGATAATGTTCCCTCAACATCATGTCATTTGCTTAAAATGCTGGGGGTAACTTTTAATAGTAAGTTGACTTTCGAACAGCACATTTGTTGTATATCTTCAGTTCCTCAAAATTTGGTATCATGAGGAAATCTGACAAAACTATTATAATGAATTGCTTTAATTCTTTAATACTTCCTAGTCTGGAGTATTCCTCCCCAGTTTGGTCATCAGCTGCAGACTCTCAACTTGGATTATTGATTATAAACTCGAATGCAGTTAAATTTCTTATTCAAGAATTAGAGCCTAAGTACTGACTTGTGGCTCTCCTTATTGTATAAAACTTATTGCAATATTAATCACCCTTTGCATTGGGCTTTACCTGGCTTATCCCGTCCTTCACACATTACCAGGAATGCAGCAATTTCCAACAGTGGTGCATTTCCTTTTGCTAGATATAATAACTGTCAGCATGCAAGGAATTTTATTCCAGCTACCACTATATAGTGGAAGGAATTGCCTTACCATGTTGCTAAGTCAATGGCGCTTTAGAGGGTTAAGGTAGGCACCATTAAATTTTAACCAAGCTGGCTTTAATCCTCAATTTTCAGAATTGCTACACTTAATTGCACCATCTTATATCTTCTCTTTTTCCTTTTCCTCACGAAGTTGCTTCTCATGCTAGAGTCATTTGGTTTATAGTCACTGGATTTTTCCAGCAGGGCTTGTTGCTTGACTTAATGATAATGATAACTAGGTTAGAAGTTACAACCCATGGCACCAGCTGCGAATATAAATATATATATTATATATATATATATATATATATATATATATATATATATATATATATATATAATATAATATATATATATATATGCTGAGTCTTCCTTCAGTTACGGCTCTTTTCCTACGCCTACATCTACACCAAATATTCTGGCATATTCGTAACACATCTTTTATTAGCCCTCCACATCTGAAAAAACACTACACTCCTCATCTCTGTCTCTCTTTCCTATCTCTATCATCATCATTATTATTTCTGCCTGTCTTTTTTTAATGTTTATAATTCTCATATTTCTGCAATGTCCTTAAGCTCCTAAATTTTCTTAAATGTTACCTTCGTTCCTGGGCAGATGAGGACAATTTTTTTGCCCAGCCTAGCATCACACACATAATAAAATATAAAAGTTATGATGACGACAAAGTGATGAATGACTTTCCTTGGGTATAGTATATAGATTATTATAAATCATTCTAAGGACCAGAATACTAAAGTACTGGGTACATAATTAATAAAGTTAACTTACACAAATGAGCAATATTTTACTACACCACATAATCATCAAAATAAAGCTACATTGATTATGTACAAAT
>JAXCGZ010019158.1:10000-20000 GCA_037179515.1 Halocaridina rubra
CATCTTCTTCTCTTTTTCATGCCTTTGCTGATGATTATACCCTTCACTTTTCCTCTGCCTTTTCTTTTCAACCTTCATCTGTTACTCGTACTCAATCTCGTATAACTCTTTCTTCTACCTTAACTCCGATTTGCAGAGAGTATCTGAGTGGGGCACTGAAAATTTAGTTAAATTAAATGCCTCTAAGACACAGTTTCTGGCTATCTCTTTATCTTCTTCTCCTCCTGATAACCCTATTGTCTTCGAAACTAATGAAATTTACCCTCTTAACTTTATTAACATATTGGGAATCCATATAGCCTCTAACTTGTCTTGGAGGAATCACATAATCCAAATTTCTAAATCTTCATCCAATAAACTGGGGGTTTTGTTTCGTTTTTGTCATTATTTTTCCTCTTTGCAGTTACATAAAATTTACAAAGGTCTTATCCGTCCCTGCTTAGAATACTGCTAACACATCTGGGGTGCTTCTTCCTTTACTTATCTTCTTGATAGGGTTGAATCTAAGGCAGTCAGACTCATAAATGATCCTTCTCTTACTTCTAATCTGGATTCCCTCTCTCTTCGCCGTAAGGTATCTTCCCTTTCACTTTTCTATCGCTACTACTTCCATCGCTGCTCTGATGAGTTGGCGAGTTGCATCCCTCCTCCACTGCCGAGGCTGCGTAACACTCGCCAAGTGGCCTCATCTCACAGGTACTGTGTGGAGATTTGTAGCTTGCGGATTGGTCGGTACAGCGACTGCTTCTTCCCATCTACCTCTAGACTCTGGGACTCTATTCCTCCTTCGGTCTCTCCAAATTCTTATGACCTTGCATCCTTCAAAAAGCAGATCTATCGTCCTCTCAGAGCCTAGTCCTCCATATATCTAGGTCCTCTGTACTTTGACTGTTTTTTTCTGCCTGTCGTTTTCCTTTGTGTGACATTACCTCATCTCTGCCTTGTCCTTAACCTTTTTCTTTTACTTCGTCTTGGAATTTTCTCCTGCCCAGGACTTTATTGATGAGGGCAGTTTCTGCCTGTTCCGGTGTCCCACTCATAAAAAGAAAAAAAAGAAAAGAAAAGAAAAAAAAAAAAAAAAAAAATATATATATATATATATATATATATATATATATATATATATATATATATATATATATATATATATATATATATATATATATATATACATTTATATATATATATATATATATATATATATATATATATATATATATATATATATATATATATATATATATATATATATATATATATATATATATATATATATATATATATATATATATATATATATATATATATATATATATATATATATATATATATATATATATATATATATATATATATATAGCCTCACCGTATTCCCTGCGTGTCGTAAAAGGCGACTAAAAGTGGACGGGGCGGGGGGGCTAGGAATCCCCCCCTTTGTACCAACCTCCTGTGAGACGTCAAAGAAGAAGGGGAGTAGAGGGGAGAATAACTTCTCCCCAAACTGTTTTCCTTTTTTGATGTCGGCTACCCCCCAATTAAAGGGGGAAACAGCCAAGGTATATGTATGTATATATATATATATATATATATATATATATATATATATATATATATATATATATATATATATATATATATATATATATATATATATATATATATATATATATATATATATATATATATACATACATGTTGGTGTGGGAAATTCCCTTGTACGCAATCTAGGAATCTTGCCCCGAATGAGTCCTCACCACTGTGTGGGTCAAGATTTATCTGTCTCCAGAAATACATATAAATGGCATAGTAAGGGCAGCATATGCATTCTTATCAAATGTAAGGGTAGCCTTCAGGCACATGGACAAGGAAATGTTCAGAAATATTTATGTAACCTATGTGAGGCCAAAACTCGAATATGCAGCCCCCTTTTGGAATCCGCACTTGAAAAAGCACATAGCTAAGCTTGAAAAAGTTCAAAGACATGCCACGAAACTGGTGCCAGAAATACGCAATCTCAGTTATGATGAGAGGCTGAGGGAATTAGACTTACCATCACTCGAAGCTAGAAGAGTGAGGGGGGATATGGTGACAGTCTTTAAATTCCTTCATGGTTATGATAGAGTGGATAGGGATCGATATTTTGATATGGCTGGCTCTAGAACTAGAGGTCATAGTTTGAAGCTTGGTAAGAAAACTTCTTTG
Source organism: Halocaridina rubra (assembly GCA_037179515.1). Classification (NCBI taxonomy): domain Eukaryota; kingdom Metazoa; phylum Arthropoda; class Malacostraca; order Decapoda; family Atyidae; genus Halocaridina; species Halocaridina rubra. The sequence continues at coordinate 12,203 of JAXCGZ010019158.1, forward strand.
CAGGATGTAAGGAAATACTTTTTCAGTGTAAGAGTAGTTGATAATTGGAATTGGCTAAGCGAGAAGGTAGTTAATGCTATCTCAATCCATAGTTTTAAGGACAGGTATGATAAGTATCACTAAGTCTAAAATGGAACCGATCAGGAGATGGAAAGATACGAGCTTTGGGCTCTTTCCCGTAAACACAATTAGGTAATCACAATTAGGTAATCACAGACACCGCGCGTTCAGTGACACACGGAACTGCTCCTCTTAAATTTTTAATTGTTTCGAGTGACTAAGTGCTTAGTGGAAAACTTTACCATAATTTCCCTATATCTGAAATCCTGCAGAGTATTGTGAGTACAAAACTTATATTTGTTGTATGACGAGACTGTCCAAAATATTAAAGGAAAAAAAAAAATTGAGAACATTTTTCGTGAGGGGAGAGAGAAGCTGCCGTCCAGTTCTGCCTTGAAGGAAATTTAGAAGAGTTGCCAGAGGTGAAGCCATCACATCACATTACCTAATTTTTTGTGTAAACTGGGGAAAGCTCTTAAGCCGTTTACCTGATCCTGTGGTTCCATATATTGTTAAAATCAGTATCCTTCCCATTTATATTAACTTGTTAGTTAGTTTGATACACGAAATAATTGAATAAGTAAAAAAAAAAAAAATATCCACCTGTCAACAGTACTGAGTTAAGTTGCCAAGTAGTACAGCTGTCTTATTTTATTCATTTTTTTTTTTGCTTTTCTTTTAGCTTTCTCTTTTACTATTTTGTTTTTATTTTGTATATATATTGAGTTAAATGTAAAGTCTAATCTTGTGATAACATACCTTGGTTAGCAAGTGAGTTTATCAGTTAGGAAGAATATATAGCAGAAACAGGTGGGTGCCACCTCAGACACAGGTTCAAATTTTTCCTTCAGGTTTGACTTTTGTTTTGTTGCATTTTTTTTCTTTTTCTTTTTATCCTTAAATTACCATGGTCAAGTTTTTAAGTTAAGATGTGTGTTACCAGAAAAGAGATAAACTGAGTCACTAAATAGCACTTATATGGAGATATAAAAATTCGGTGTGAAGCTTAATTAAAAGTTTTTCTCTTTTTTTTTTCCTCTTTCTCGTCTTCTTTCTATATTCTGTGAGAGGGAGAACATAAAAATGACTCCATCTCTGTCCCAAACCTCTCCCATCCATGGGTCGGTAGGAGGGGTAGCCATCAGGAGACTCAAACAGAAAATCAAGAATTTAGAGGAAATGGTTATAAGCCTTGCTGATAAAATTCGGAATATGGATGGAGAAATGAAAGAGAATGAAACACTCAGAGAGCAAATAAGATCTTTGGAGGAAGCAAATAAAGCACAAGGGCAGGAAAGAAAGGAATTAGAAAAAAGAATAAAGAAGCTGGAAGGGGAAAAGAGTCAACTAGAATCTAGACTTTCTAAACAAGAAGATAAAAACAAACAGCTGAATGACAACCTAAAGGAATTAGATGTTAGTTCGCTGCTCTCTTCTGAGAGAGACGAGATTGCTGCTTGGAATGTCCAGATTAAGGAAAACATTGAACAGTTTAGAAAAGAGTTCCAGGAGCTGAATATGGAAAATGATGCCATGAAAACTTCCTTTGCTGATGCACTAAAGGGGAATGTGGCAGTAAAAGAGGCTGTAAAGGTGGTGGCACTGGAAAACATATAAACAGTTGACTATAAAGAGACAGTAATCGAAAAAATGAAAGACGTTGTGATGGAAAGGGCAAACCCACTCATCAGACAGGCACTTGATAAAGAGAAGACAGTGGTAATCTCAGGCATAAGCGAGTCCCAGGAGCCAACATGGCAGGGGAGACTTGAAGAAAATAAAGCTAGGTTTGTAGACCTGATAAGAAAGCTTGGAGTAGTATGTGGTCCTGAGGATATTGTAAACATACACCAACTAGGTAAATATTTGAGGGAAGGAAAGCCGAGACCAACAAAAGTAACCTTTGAGAGAGGGGAAACATGTAGGGAAATATTGTTGAGGAAAAAAAGTCTAAAAGACCTTCAAGAATTCAAAGAAGTGTTCATTAGATAATACAGAACACAGGAAGAGATGGGAAACATCAAAAACTTGTTGCAAGAGGCAAGAAGGTTAAATGATGAAAGAAATGAAGAGAAGAAAAATTTTCATTACAGAGTTCTTCCAGACAAAGGGGAGATAAAGAAGATAATGACAGAAGATCAGGGGATGGGCCTCATTAAGATTGTTATACACAAATGCTGATGGATTAGCTGGTAAGGCAGTAGAATTAAAAGATAGGATTCACAACAGTAAGGCAGATATAGTAGCAATTACAGAGACTAAGTTGAGTGAGGACATAAACAGTGAAACAGTTTTTCCTAAGGGTTTCAGAATACTAAGAGTTGAAAGATCTGAGAGGACTGGTGGAGGGATAGCACTGCTCATAAGTGAAAGGATTCAAGTCAAAGAAATAAACTTGGCTATAGAAAGTGAGTTCAAGGAATTTCTTGTTGCTCGCATAAATACTGGGTCAGAGAGCATTATAATAACTGTTGTATACAACCCACCAAGGAACCAAAATAGGCTTGAAGTTTATGAGGAAAGTCATATAGGTATTATTGAAGTCATAAACTCAGTTGTTAACATGGCACGGGAAAAAAAATGTAGGATTTTGATTATGGGAGACTTTAATCATAAAGAGATAGATTGGATAAATCTTGACCCACACACTGGTGAGGACTCATTCGGGGCAAGATTCCTAGATTGTGTACAAGGGAATTTCCTACACCAACATGTAATGGAACCAACAAGGGCCAGGGGTGGGGATGAGCCATCACTACTTGATCTAGTGTTCACAGATAATGTGTTGGATATTGAAAAAATTGAGTATGAACCACCAATTGGAAAGAGTGACCACTGTGTGTTGTTGATGGAGTATATCATTGAAGATATTCTTCCTGAGAGTAGAGGCACTGAGGACATGAGGAGGAACTATCGGAAAGGAGATTACATAAAAATGAATGAGCTTTTTGCAGTTATTGACTGGAGAACCTTATTTTACAACAAATCTGTACAAGAAATGTATGACATCTTTTGTGAGAAATATGGGAAGATAGTAGATTGCTGCATACCTGTCACCAAAGTAGGTGTAATTCATGCCAGAGAGAAATGGTTCGATAATGGGTGTAAATGAGCTAAGGAGTGGAGAGACAAATGCTGGAAAAGGTATAGGAGGAGAAAAAACATAAATGCCTGGTAAACCTACAAAAGAGCAAGAAATGACCAGCTAAGTAAAAGGAGAGAGGCAGAGAGAGACTATGAGAGGGACATCACCAGGAAGGCTAAAGAAAATCCCAAGCTTTTCCACAGCTTTATCAGAGGAAAACTGAAGGTAAAAGAACAGGTTTTAAGGCTAAAGAGAGCGGATGGAAGCATCACTGAGACGGATGAAGAGATCTGCAAAGAATTGAACAAGGAGTTTCAGTCAGTATTTACAGTAGAAAATACCCCACCCCCTCAGATTGCAGTGATAGAAGCTCAAGGGCCGGTATTAGAGAACATCAACCTTACAGCCACAGAGGTATGCAAAGCGTTGATGGATTTAGATGTTCATAAAGCTACAGGTCCTGATGACATATCCCCTCATGTGCTTAAAAAATGCGCAAACACAATATCAGTGGCACCAGGTATCATATTTAAGGAGTCACTGGAGTCAGGGGAGATTCCAAGATGCTGGAAACAAGCAAATGTGATACCTATCTTTTGAAAGGGAAGGAGGGATACGGCTCTGAACTATAGACCAGTTTCCTTGACCAGCATAGTTTGCAAAGTTATGGAGAAACTACTAAGGAAACATATCTCTCTTCACTTGGAATCCTTCAACTTTTTGTCAGTGAGGCAACATGGCTTCAGAGAAGGTAGATCAACAGTAACAAACTTATTAGAATTTTATGATGAGGTAAGCCAAATCTTACAGGAAAGAGAGGGCTGGGCGGATTGCATATTCCTAGACTTCCAGAAAGCGTTTGACACTGTTCCACATGGGAGACTTATTAGGAAGCTGCAATCAATGGCTAGAATAGGTGGAAATGTTTTGGAATGGATAAAAACTTACTTAGAAGGAAGGGAACAGAGGGTTAGAGTAAGACACTCAGTGTCTGAATGGAGAAGAGTTAGTAGTGGAGTTCCACAGGGTTCAGTTTTAGGGCCACTTTTGTTCCTTGTATATGTAAATGACCTACCAGAGTCTGTAAATTCATTCATGAATATGTTTGCAGATGATGCAAAGATTGTGAAGAAAGTAAAAAACGAGAACAATGGTAGAGAACTTCAGGAGGATCTAAATAATCTGCATGAGTGGTCAGAAAAGTGGCTAATGAAATTCAATACTTCAAAATCTAAGGTAATGAGAATGGGTACAAGTGCAAGAAGGCCCAAGCTTGACTACTCGGTGGCTGGAGTACAACTTCAAGAGACAGAAAATGAGAGAGATCTAAGAGTAAACATACTGGCAGATTTGTCTCCAGAAATACATATAAATGGCATAGTAAGGGCAGCATATGCATTCTTATCAAATGTAAGGGTAGCCTTCAGGCACATGGACAAGGAAATGTTCAGAAATATTTATGTAACATATGTGAGGCCAAAACTCGAATATGCAGCCCCCTTTTGGAATCCACACTTGAAAAAGCACATAGCTAAGCTTGAAAAAGTTCAAAGACATGCCATGAAACTGGTGCCAGAAATACGCAATCTCAGTTATGATGAGAGGCTGAGGGAATTAGACTTACCATCACTCGAAGCTAGAAGAGTGAGGGGGGATATGGTGACAGTCTTTAAATTCCTTCATGGTTATGATAGAAAGGATAGGGATCGATATTTTGATATGGCTGGCTCTAGAACTAGAGGTCATAGTTTGAAGCTTGGTAAGAAAACTTGTTTGCAGGATGTAAGGAAATACTTTTTCAGTGTAAGAGTAGTTGATAATTGGAATTGGCTAAGCGAGGAGGTAGTTAATGCTATCTCAATCCATAGTTTTAAGGACAGGTATGATAAGTATCACTAAGTCTAAAATGGAACCGATCAGGAGACGGGAAGATACGAGCTTTGGGCCCTCTCCCGTAAACACAATTAGGTAATCACAATTAGGAAAACATTGAACAGTTCAGAAAAGAGTTCCAGGAGCTGAATATGGAAAATGATGCCATGAAAACTTCCTTTGCTGATGCACTAAAGGGGAATGTGGCAGTAAAAGAGGCTGTAAAGGTGGTGGCACTGGAAAACATACAAACAGTTGACTATAAAGAGACAGTAATCGAAAAAATGAAAGACGTTGTGATGGAAAGGGCAAACCCACTCATCAGACAGGCACTTGATAAGGAGAAGACAGTGGTAATCTCAGGCATAAGTGAATCCCAGGAGCCAACATGGCAGGGGAGACTTGAAGATAATAAAGCTAACGTTGTAGACCTGATAAGAAAGCTTGGAGTAGTATGTGGTCCTGAGGATATTGTAAACATACACCAACTAGGTAAATATTCGAGGGAAGGAAAGCCGAGACCAACAAAAGTAACCTTTGAGAGAGGGGAGACATGTAGGGAAATATTGTTGAGGAAAAAAAGTCTAAAAGACCTTCAAGAATGCAAAGAAGTGTTCATTAGACGATACAGAACACAGGAAGAGATGGGAAAGATCAAAAACTTGTTGCAAGAGGCAAGAAGGTTAAATGATGAAAGAAATGAAGAAGAGAAGAAAAATTTTTGTTACAGAATACTTCCAGACAAAGGGGAGATAAAGAAGATAATGACAGAAGATCAGGGGATGGGGCCTCATTAAGATTGTTATACACAAATGCTGATGGATTAGCTGGTAAGGCAGTAGAATTAAAAGATAGGATTCACAACAGTAAGGCAGATATAGTAGCAATTACAGAGACTAAGTTGAGTGAGGACATAAACAGTGTCACAGTTTTTCCTAAGGGCTTCAGAATACTAAGGGTCGAAAGATCTGAGAGGACTGGTGGAGGGATAGCACTGCTCATAAGTGAGAGGATTCAAGTTGAAGAAATAAACTTGGCTATAGAATGTGAGTTCAGGGAATTTCTTGTTGCTCGCATAAATACTGGGTCAGAGAGCATTATAATAACTGTTGTATACAACCCACCAAGGAACCAAAATAGGCTTGAAATTTATGAGGAAAGTCATATAGGTACGATTGAAGTCATAAACTCAGTTGTTAACATGGCGCGGGAGAAAAAATGTAGGATTTTGATTATGGGAGACTTTAATCATAAAGAGATAGATTGGATAAATCTTGACCCACACAGTGGTGAGGACTCATTTGGGGCAAGATTCCTAGATTGCGTACAAGGGAATTTCCTACACCAACATGTAATGGAACCAACAAGAGCCAGGGGTGGGGATGAGCCATCACTACTTGATCTGGTGTTCACAGATAATGTGTTGGATATTGAAAATATTGAGTATGAACCACCAATTGGAAAGAGTGACCACTGTGTGTTGTTGATGGAGTATATCATTGAAGACATTCTTCCTGAGAGTAGAGGCACTGAGGACATGAGGGGGAACTATCCGAAAGGAGATTACATCAAAATGAATGAGCTTTTTGCAGTTATTGACTGGAGAACCTTATTTTACAACAAATCTGTACAAGAAATGTATGACATCTTTTGTGAGAAATATGGGAAGATAGTAGATTGCTGCATACCTGTCACCAAAGTAGGTGTAATTCATGCCAGAGAGAAATGGTTCGATAATGGGTGTAAAAGAGCTAAGGAGTGGAGAGACAAATGCTGGAAAAGGCATAGGAGGAGAAAAAACATAAATGCCTGGCAAACCTACAAAAGAGCAAGAAATGACTACCTAAGTAAAAGGAGAGAGGCAGAGAGAGATTATGAGAGGGACATCACCAGGAAGGCTAAAGAAAATCCCAAGCTTTTCCACAGCTTTATCTGAGGAAAACTGAAGGTAAAAGAACAGGTTTTAAGGCTAAAGAGAGCGGATGGAAGCATCACTGAGACGGATGAAGAGATCTGCAAAGAATTGAACAAGGAGTTTCAGTCAGTATTTACAGTAGAAAATACCCCACCCCCTCAGATTGCAGTGATAGAAGCTCAAGGGCCGGTATTAGAGAACATCAACCTTACAGCCACAGAGGTATGCAAAGCGCTGTTGGATTTAGATGTTCATAAAGCTACAGGTCCTGATGACATATCCCCTCATGTGCTTAAAAAATGCGCAAACACAATATCAGTGGCACTAAGTATCATATTTAAGGAGTCACTGTAGTCGGGGGAGATTCCAAGATGCTGGAAACAAGCAAATGTGATACCTATCTTCAAAAAGGGAAGGAGGGATACGGCTCTGAACTATAGACCAGTTTCCTTGACCAGCATAGTTTGCAAACTTATGGAGAAACTACTAAGGAAACATATCTCTCTTCACTTGGAATCCTTCAACTTTTTGTCAGTGAGGCAACATGGCTTCAGAGAAGGAAGATCAACAGTAACAAACTTATTAGAATTTTATGATGAGGTAAGCCAAATCTTACAGGAAAGAGAGGGCTGGGCAGATTGCATATTCCTAGACTTCCAGAAAGCGTTTGACACTGTTCCACATGGGAGACTTATTAGGAAGCTGCAATCAATGGCTAGAATAGGTGGAAATGTCTTAGAATGGATAAAAACTTACTTAGAAGGAAGGGAACAGAGGGTTAGAGTAACACACTCAGTGTCTGAATGGAGAAGAGTTAGTAGTGGAGTTCCACAGGGTTCAGTTTTAGGGCCACTTTTGTTCCTTGT
>JAXCGZ010019158.1:22500-27500 GCA_037179515.1 Halocaridina rubra
GGAGCCAACATGGCAGGGGAGACTTGAAGAATATAAAGCTAGGGTTGTAGACCTGATAAGAAAGCTTGGAGTAGTATGTGGTCCTGAGGATATTGTAAACATACACCAACTAGGCAAATATTCGAGGGAAGGAAAGCCGAGCCCAACAAAAGTAACCTTTGAGAGAGGGGAAACATGTAGGGAAATATTGTTGAGAAAAAAAAGTCTAAAAGACCTTCAAGAATTCAAAGAAGTGTTCATTAGACGATACAGAACACAGGAAGAGATGGGAAAGATAAAAAGCTTGTTGGAAGAGGCAAGAAGGTTAAATGATGAAAGAAACGAAAGAAGAGAAGAAAAATTTTCATTACAGAGTTCTTCCAGATAAAGGGGAGATAAAGAAGATAATGACAGAAGATCAGGGGATGGGCCTCATTAAGATTGTTATACACAAATGCTGATGGATTAGCTGGTAAGGCAGTAGAATTAAAAGATAGGATTCACAACAGTAAGGCAGATATAGTAGCAATTACAGAGACTAAGTTGAGTGAGGACATAAACAGTGTCACAGTTTTTCCTAAGGGCTTCAGAATATTAAGGGTTGAAAGATCTGAGAGGACTGGTGGAGGGATAGTACTGCTCATAAGTGAAAGGATTCAAGTTGAAGAAATAAACTTGGCTATAGAAAGTGAGTTCAAGGAATTTCTTGTTGCTCGCATAAATACTGGGTCAGAGAGCATTATAATAACTGTTGTATATAACCCACCAAGGAACCAGAATAGGCTTGAAGTTTATGAGGAAAGTCATGTAGGTACTATTGAAGTCATAAACTCAGTTGTTAACATGGCACGGGAGAAAAAATGTAGGATTTTGATTATGGGAGACTTTAATCATAAAGAGATAGATTGGATAAATCTTGACCCACACAGTGGTGAGGACTCATTCGGGGCAAGATTCCTAGATTGCGTACAAGGGAATTTCCTACACCAACATGTAATGGAACCAACGAGGGCCAGGGGTGGGGATGAGTCATCACTACTTGATCTAGTATTTACAGATAATGAGTTGGATATTGAAAAAATTGAGTATGAACCACCAATTGAAAAGAGTGACCACTGTGTGTTGCTAATGGAGTATATCATTGAAGATATTCTGCCTGAGAGTAGAGGCACTGAGGACATGAGGAGGAACTATCTGAAGAGAGATTACATAAAAATGAATGAGCTTTTTGCAGTTATTGACTGGAGAACCTTATTATACAACAAATCTGTACAAGAAATGTATGACATCTTTTGTGAGAAATATGGGAAGATAGTAGATTGCTGCATACCTGTCACCAAAGTAGGTGTAATTCATGCCAGAGAGAAATGGTTCGATAATGGGTGTAAAAGAGCTAAGGAGTGGAGAGACAAATGCTGGAAAAGGTATAGGAGGAGAAAAAACATAAATGCCTGGCAAACCTACAAAAGAGCAAGAAATGATTACCTAAGTAAAAGGAGAGAGGCAGAGAGAGACTATGAGAGGGACATCACCAGGAAGGCTAAAGAAAATCCCAAGCTTTTCCACAGCTTTATCAGAGGAAAACTGAAGGTAAAAGAACAGGTTTTAAGGCTAAAGAGAGCGGATGGAAGCATCACTGAGACGGATGAAGAGACCTGCAAAGAATTGAACAAGGAGTTTCAGTCAGTATTTACAGTAGAAAATACCCCACCCCCTCAGATTGCAGTGATAGAAGCTCAAGGGCCGGTATTAGAGAACATCAACCTTACAGCCACAGAGGTATGCAATTAAAAAATGCGCAAACTCAATATCAGTGGCACAAAGTATCATATTTAAGGAGTCACTGGAGTCAGGGGAGATTCCAAGATGCTGGAAACAAGCAAATGTGATACCTATCTTCAAAAAGGGAAGGAGGGATACGGCTCTGAACTATAGACCAGTTTCCTTGACCAGCATAGTTTGCAAAGTTATGGAGAAACTACTAAGGAAACATATCTCTCTTCACTTGGAATCCTTCAACTTTTTGTCAGTGAGGCAACATGGCTTCAGAGAAGGTAGATTAACAGTAACAAACTTATTAGAATTTTATGATGAGGTATGCCGAATTTTACAGGAAAGAGGGGGCTGGGCAGATTGCATATTCCTAGACTTCCAGAAAGCGTTTGACACTGTTCCACATGGGAGACTTATTAGGAAGCTGCAAGCAATGGCTGGAATAGGCGGAAATGTTTTGGGATGGATAAAAACTTACTTAGAAGGAAGGGAACAGAGGGTTAGAGTAAGACACTCAGTGTCTGAATGGAGAAGAGTTAGTAGTGGAGTTCCACAGGGTTCAGTTTTAGGGCCACTTTTGTTCCTTGTATATGTAAATGACCTACCAGAGTCTGTAAATTCATTCATGAATATGTTTGCAGATGATGCAAAGATTGTGAAGAAAGTAATAAACGAGAACAATGGTAGAGAACTTCAGGAGGATCTAAATAATCTGCATGAGTGGTCAGAAAAGTGGCTAATGAAATTCAATACTTCAAAATGTAAGGTAATGAGAATGGGTACAAGTGCAAGAAGGCCCAAGCTTGACTACTCAGTGGCTGGAGTACAACTTCAAGAGACAGAAAATGAGAGAGATCTAGGAGAAAACATACTGGCAGATTTGTCTCCAGAAATACATATAAATGGCATAGTAAGGGCAGCATATGCCTTCTTATCAAATGTAAGGGTAGCCTTCAGGCACATGGACAAGGAAATATTCAGAAATATTTATGTAACCGATATGAGGCCAAAACTCGAATATGCAGCCCCCTTTTGGAATCCACACTTGAAAAAGCACATAGCTAAGCTTGAAAAAGTCCAAAGACATGCCACGAAACTGGTGCCAGAGATACGCAATCTCAGTTATGATGAGAGGCTGAGGGAATTAAACTTACCATCACTCGAAGCTAGAAGAGTGAGGGGGGATATGGTGACAGTCTTTAAATTCCTTCATGGTTATGATAGAGTGGATAGGGATCGATATTTTGATATGGCTGGCTCTAGAACTAGAGGTCATAGTTTGAAGCTTGGTAAGAAAACTTCTTTGCAGGATGTAAGGAAATACTTTTTCAGTGTAAGAGTAGTTGATAATTGGAATTGGCTAAGCGAGGAGGTAGTTAATGCTATCTCAATCCATAGTTTTAAGGACAGGTAAGATAAGTATCACTAAGTATAAAATGGAACCGATCAGGAGACGGGAAGATACGAGCTTTGGGCTCTTTCCCGTAAACACAATCACAATTAAGAGATATATCTACATATATATAGATATATATATATATATATATATATATATATATATATATATATATATATATATATATATATATATATATATATATATATATATATATATATATATATACATATATAAATAAGTACAAACTGTTAGCATACAGCACTAAATAGTAAGGAAGCCCATCAGTGAAACAAAACTTATAAAACAATGCTATATTTCGGATCCTAGCTGGATCCCTTCTCAAGCTTGAGAAGGGATCCAGCTAGGATCCGAAATATAGCATTGTTTTATAAGTTTTGTTTCACTGATGGGCTTCCTTACTATATACATATATGTATATGTATATATATATATATATATATATATATATATATATATATATATATATATATATATATATATATATATATATATAAATATAAATAAATATATATATATATATATATATATATATATTATATATATATATATATATATATATATATATATATATATATATATATATATATATATAATATGTTCCGGTTTTACGTCACGGACTCCCTTATCTACCAAGGGCAAGGACGGTTGCCTTCTTGCGAAGGACTTGTTTTGGCAGATGTAATCCTTACGCTGAGTGCATGGCCCTTGCTAACCTAATTGTGTTTACGGGAAAGAGCCCAAAGCTCGTATCTTCCCGTCTCCTGATCGGTTCCATTTTAGACTTGGTGATACTTATCATACCTGTCCTTAAAACTATGGATTGAGATAGCATTAACTACCTCCTCGCTTAGCCAATTCCAATTATCAACTACTCTTACACTGAAAAAGTATTTCCTTACATCCTGCAAAGAGGTTTTCTTACGAAGCTTCAAACTATGACCTCTAGTTCTAGAGCCAGCCATATCAAAATATCGATCCCTATCCACTCTATCATAACCATGAAGGAATTTAAAGACTGTCACCATATCCCCCCTCACTCTTCTAGCTTCGAGTGATGGTAAGTCTAATTCCCTCAGCTTCTCATCATAACTGAGATTGCGTATTTCTGGCACCAGTTTCGTGGCATGTCTTTGAACTTTTTCAAGCTTAGCTATGTGCTTTTTCAAGTGTGGATTCCAAAAGGGGGCTGCATATTCGAGTTTCGGCCTCACATAGGTTACATAAATATTTCTGCACATTTCCTTGTCCATGTGCCTGAAGGCTACCCTTACATTTGATAAGAATGCATATGCTGCCCTTACTATGCCATTTATATGTATTTCTGGAGACAAATCTGCCAGTATGTTTACTCCTAGATCTCTCTCATTTTCTGTTTCTTGAAGTTGTACTCCAGCCACCGAATAGTCAAGCTTGGGCCTTCTTGCACTTGTACCCATTCTCATGTGATTACCTAGTTGTGATTACCTAATTGTGTTTACGGGAAAGAGCCCAAAGCTCGTATCTTCCCGTCTCCTGATCGGTTCCATTTTAGACTTAGTGATACTTAAGCAAAGAAGTTTTCTATGGCACTAGTTTTGTGATATGTCTCTGAACTTTTTCCAACTTATTTATGTGCTTTTTCAAGTGCAGATTCCAAATTTGGGCTGCATATTCAAGCTACGGCCTCACTTAAATTACATGAATATTTTTAAAAATTTCTTCGTCCATGTGTTTGCAGGCTACCCTACCATTTGCTAAGAAAACATACACAGTCTTTATTACGCCATTTATATGCATTTCCAGACATATCTTCCAATATGTTTAACTCTAGATCTCTCTAATTCTGCAT
>JAXCGZ010019158.1:32500-90058 GCA_037179515.1 Halocaridina rubra
TGCCTGAAGGCTACCCTTACATTTGATAAGAATGCATATACTGCCCTTACTATGCCATTTATATGTATTTCTGGAGACAAATCTGCCAGTATGTTTACTCCTAGATCTCTCTCATTTTCTGTCTCTTGAAGTTGTACTCCAGCCACCGAGTAGTCAACTTGGCCCTTCTTGCACTTGTACCCATTCTCATTACCATACATTCTGAAGTATTGAATTTCATTAGCCACTTTTCTGACCACTCATGCAGATTATTTAGATCCTCGTGAAGTTCTCTACCATTGTTCTCGTTTTTTACTTTCTTCACAATCTTTGCATCATCTGCAAACATATTCATGAATGAATTTACAGACTCTGGTAGGTCATTTACATATACAAGGAACAAAAGTGGCCCTAAAACTGAACCCTGTGGAACTCCACTACTAACTCTTCTCCATTCAGACACTGAGTGTGTTACTCTAACCCTCTGTTCCCTTCCTTCTAAGTAAGTTTTTATCCATTCCAAAACATTTCCACCTATTCTAGCCAGTGATTGCAGCTTCCTAATAAGTCTCCCATGTGGAACAGTGTCAAACGCTTTCTGGAAGTCTAGGAATATGCAATCTGCCCAGCCCTCTCTTTCCTGTAAGATTTGGCTTACCTCATCATAAAATTCTAATAAGTTTGTTACTGTTGATCTACCTTCTCTGAAGCCATGTTGCCTCACTGACAAAAAGTTGAAGGATTCCAAGTGAAGAGAGATATGTTTCCTTAGTAGTTTCTCCATAAGTTTGCAAACTATGCTGGTCAAGGAAACTGGTCTATCGTTCAGAGCCGTATCCCTCCTTCCCTTTTAGAAGATAGGTATCACATTTGCTTGTTTCCAGCATCTTGGAATCTCCCCCGACTCCAGTGACTCCTTAAATATGATACTTAGTGCCACTGATATTGTGTTTGCGCATTTTTTAAGCACATGAGGGGATATGTCATCAGGACCTGTAGCTTTATGAACATCTAAATCCATCAGCGCTTTGCATACCTATGTGGCTGTAAGGTTGATGTTCTCTAATACCGGCCCTTGAGCTTCTATCACTGCAGTCTGAGGGGGTGGGGTATTTTCTACTGTAAATACTGACTGAAACTCCTTGTTCAGTTCTTTGCAGATCTCTTCATCCGTCTCAGTGATGCTTCCTCCCGCTCTCTTTAGCCTTAAAACCTGTTCTTTTACCTTCAGTTTTCCTCTGATAAAGCTGTGGAAAAGCTTGGGATTTTCTTTAGCCTTACTGTTGATGTCCCTCTCATAGTCTCTCTCTGCCTCTCTCCTTTTACTTGGGTAGTCATTTCTTGCTCTTTTGTAGGTTTACCAGGCATTTATGTTTTTTCTCCTCCTATACCTTTTCCAGCATTTGTCTCTCCACTCCTTAGCTCTTTTACACCCATTATCGAACCATTTCTCTCTGGCATGAATTACACCTACTTTGGTGACAGGTATGCAGCAATCTACTATCTTCCCATATTTCTCACAAAAGATATCATACATTTCTTGTACAGATTTGTTGTAAAATAAGGTTCTCCAGTCAATAACTGCAAAAAGCTCATTCATTTTTATGTAATCTCCTTTCGGATAGTTCCTCCTCATGTCCTCAGTGCCTCTACTCTCAGGAAGAATATCTTCAATGATATACTCCATCAACAACACACAGTGGTCACTCTTTCCAATTGGTGGTTCATACTCAATTTTTTCAATATCCAACACATTATCTGTGAACACTAGATCAAGTAGTGATGGCTCATCCCCACCCCTGACCCTTGTTGGTTCCATTACATGTTGGTGTAGGAAATTCCCTTGTACGCAATCTAGGAATCTTGCCCCGGATGAGTCCTCTCCACTGCGTGGGTCAAGATTTATCCAATCTATCTCTTTATGATTAAAGTCTCCCATAATCAAAATCCTACATTTTTTTTCCCGTGCCATGTTAACAACTGAGTTTATGACTTCAATAGTACCTATATGACTTTCCTCATAAACTTCAAGCCTATTTTGGTTCCTTGGTGGGTTGTATACAACAGTTATTATAATGCTCTCTGACCCAGTATTTATGTATATATATATATATATATATATATATATATATATATATATATATATATATATATATATATAAATATATATATATATATATATATATATATATATATATATATAAATATATATATATAGATGTATATATATATATATATATATATATATATATATATATATATATATATATATATATATATATATATATATATATATATATATATATATATATATATATATATATATATATATATATATATATATATATAGATGTATATATATATATATATATATATATATATATATATATATATATATATATATATATATAGATGCATATATATATATATATATATATATATATATATATATATATATATATATATATATATATATATATATATATATATATATATATATATATATATATATATATATATATATATATATATATCCAGATAAGCACATTACATATGTGAAAACATGAATCATTTTTTACCCCGATCGGGACTCGAACCTAGGATTTATAATTACTAAGTCAAAGTGCTACCACTACACCACAGAAGGTTAAAAGGAATCCAACCTTATAGCTTATATCTGCTATACTTAGGAATGAACGCATTCTAACTGAATGCCACTATGTTCATATTACAGATTCCCCAACCTCATTCGGGCCATGAAATAACCAGATAAGCATATTACATATGTGAAAACATGAATCATTTTTTACCCCGACCGAGATTCTGTATTTCTGGCACTAGTTTTGTGATATGTCTTTGAACTTTTTCCAGCTTATTTATGTGCTTTTGCAAGTGCAGATTCCAAATTTGGGCTGCATGTTCAAGCTACGGCCTCACTTAAATTACATGAATATTTCTAAACATTTCTTCGTCCATGTGTTTGCAGGCTACCCTACCATTTGCTAAAAAAACATACACAGTCTTTATTACGCCATTTATATGCATTTCCAGACATATCTTCCAATATGCTTAACTCTAGATCTCTCTAATTCTGCATCTCTTAAAGTTTTGCACCTGCTATTGAGTATCCAAGCATGGGCCTTCTTGCATTTGTACCCATCATTATTACCTTACATTTTGAAAGTCTGAGTTTCATTTGCCACTTTTCTGACCACTCATGCAGACTATTTAGTCATACCTGTTTGCTTTTATCTCTTACTTTCTTCACAATATTTGAATCGCTTGCAAATATATTCAAGAATGAACTTACATACTCTGGTAGGTCATTTATGTATACAAGAAACAAAAGTTGCCATAACACTGATCCCTGTGGAAATCCACTACTAACCTTTCTCCATTCAGACATTGTCTTACTCTGACCCTTTGTTCCCTTCCATCTGAGAAGGTTTTTATCCATTCCAAGACATTTCCACGTATTCTTGCAGCTTCTTAATAAGTCTCCTATATGGGACTGTATCATATGCCTTCTGAAAATCTAAGAATATGCAATCCACCCAGCTCTCTATTTCCTGTAAGATCTGGCTTGCCTCATCATAAATTTCTAACAAGTTTTTTTGACTACTGCTCTGCATTCTCTGAAGTCATGTTGTCTCACTAATAAAAAGTTGAGGGATTCCAAGTGAAGAGAGAGATGCATTTTTCTTTAGTATTTTCCCCATAACTTTTTAAACTATGCTGGTCAAGGAAACAGGTTTATAGATTAGAGTTGTATCCTTCCTTTCTGTTAAAGATAGGTACAGTACCATGTTTGCTTGATTCCAGCATCTTGGTATTTCCCCAGATTCCAGCGACTTTTCATATATGATGCATAATGTCACTGATATTGGTTGAGCTCACTTTTGAGTATGTAAGGGGATGTGTCATCATGACCCGTTGCTTTATGAGCATCTAACTCTATCAGCGCTTTGCATATCTCTATAGTTGAAACCAATGATGTTTTCTAATACCGGCCCATGATCTCTTATCTCTGCAATTTTAGTGGGTGGAATATTTTCTTCTATAAATAATGACTAAAAACTCCTTGTTCAATTCTTTGCATATTTCTTCATCTGTCTCAGTGATTCTTCCATCTGCCCTTTTTAACTTTAAAACATGTTCTTCGAGCTTCAAGTTTCCACTGATAAAGTTTTGGAAAAGTTTGGAATTCCTTTTAGTCTTCCTGGAAATATCTCTCTCAGCCTCTCTTCTTTTATTTAGGTAATAATTTCTTGCTTGTTTGTATGTCTGCCAAGTATTTGCCCATGTGTATGAATGCCACCCTTCGTTAGCTAACAGAGCAAAAGGCTGTCTCTACTACCTATGCCATTAATGTGTATTTGCGGGAAAAAAAAAATTACAGTATGCTTACACCTTAGTCTCTTTTAATATCTATACATCTAAGTCCCTCACCTGCAACTCATTACCCAAGTTTTTGACCTTCTTGCATCCTTGCTTGCCATAATTGCTTTACATACTGAGGTGAGTTTGTGAGAGAAAATGGCAATTTCTGTTTTCTAAGCTGCAGATTAAGATTTAATCCAATATTGACTTGAAACCCGTCTATTGGCATACTCACTAAATCTGTTGAGCCAACAGGCGCTATTGTAAAACAGATGTCCTTACCGTCTTCTTATCTAACCCCTCCCCATGTACCTTTAGCAATGCAAAGTTGAGCTGAACTGAATAGAAACAAACAGAAGACGGGCATTATCATGCTGAGGGCAATCTTCCCTAGGAAAGGAATATAAGTTTTTTTTTTTTTTTGAGTGTGACACCGAGACAGGCAAAAACTACCCTCATCAATAAAGGCCAGGGAATGTGAAAACACCAAAATGAAGGAAAAGAAAAAGGTTAAGGACAAGGCAGAGAAGAGGTAATGTTACACAAAGGAAAACGACAGATGGAAAAAACAGTTAAAGTACAAAGGACCCAGAGATCTGGAGGATTAGGCCCTGAGATGATGATAAATCCGCATTTTGAAGGAAGGTAGGTCATGAAAATTAGGAAAGACAGAAGGAGGAAGAGAGTTCCAGAGTCTAGAGGTAGATGGGAAGAAGCAGTCACTGCACCGGCCAATCTGCAAGGTACAAATCTCCACACAGTACCTGTGAGATGAGGCCATTAGTGAGTGTTATGCAACCTCGGTAGTGGGGAAGGGATGCAACTCGCCAACTCATCAGGACATCGATGGAAGTAGTAGCGATAGAAATGAGAAAGGGATAATACCTTACGGCGAAGAGAAAGAGAATCCAGATTAGAAGTAAGAGAAGGATCATTAATGAGTCTGACTGCCTTAGATTCAACCCTATTAAGGAGATAAGTATAAGAAGAAGCACCCAGATGTGTGAGCAGTATTCTAAGCAGGGACGGATAAGACCTTTATAGATTTTAAGTAACTTTAAAGAGGAAAAGCAATGACGAAAATGAATCAGAACCTTCAATTTTTTGGATGAAGATTTAGAAATTTGGATTATGTGATTCTTCCAAGACAAGTTAGAGGCTATAGTGATTCCTAATATGCTCATAGAATTAAGAGGGTAAATTTTGTTAGTTTCGAAGACAATAGGGTTATCAGGAGGCGAAAAAGACAAAGAGCTAGCCAGAAACTATTTCTTGGAAGCATTAAATTTAACTAAATTTTCAGTGCCCCACTCAGATACCCTCCGCGAATCGGAGTTGATAGTAGAAGAAAGAGTGATACGAGACTGATTACGAGTAGCAGATGGAGATTGTAAAGAAAAGGCAGAAGGAAAGTGGAGGGTAGAATCGTCAGTAAAGGCATGAAGAAGAAAGGAAGATGGGGATTGTAGAAGATCATTGATGGAGAGAAGGAACAAAGCAGGTGAAAGAACAGAGCCCTGTGGAACACCACTGGTAAGAGAGACAGGGCTAGATAATGCACAATCAACAACTACAGATATAAAACACTCAGGAAGAAAACTGGAAATAAGAGAACAGAAAGGAGGGGTAAAGCTATAGGCAGGGAGTTTGGCCAACAGAGCGTTGTGCCAGACTCTGTCAAAAGCCTTAGATATATCAAGGGCGATGACAAAGAATTCCCCATTGTTCCACAGAGTAAGATAGGAAAATAGGTCACCAGTGGATCTTGCCTTGCAGAAGCCGTACTGGTAATCAGTGATAAGTGAGTTAGATTCAAGGTGTCTCAAGAAGTGAACATTGAGCAAAGTTTCGAAACCTTTAGCAATAGAGGAGGTTAGGGCAATAGGTCGGTAATTTGAGGGAATAGAGTGGTTACACTTCTTAGGAACAGGTTGAACTACAGCATGCTTCCAAGATGAAGGATAGATACTGATTGACTGAATGAGGCAAAAAAAAAAAAAAAAAAAAAAAAAAAAAAAAAAAAGGCAAAGCACAGGAGCCAGTTCATCTGCAAACTCTTAAAGGAACCTTTCAGGGATACCATTGGGACCAGATGCCTTTAGCAAGCAAAGAACCTTATGAACATTGCTTGAAGAAAGGATAAGGGAGGGCGTAGGGTTAGAGAGGGGTAAAGATTGAGGACCAGGTGCATTGGAATCATTTACATAAGAGTTGGCAGAAAAATGAGAGCCAAATAGAGTGGTTTTGTCAGTGGGAGAGCAAACTATAAAACCATCAGAACGAATGAGAGGGGGAAAACTTGAGTTTCAGAAGTTTTTGGAGAGGTTTTTGGCTAAGGACCAGAAGCATTTGTCAGTGGGAGAGGAGTTAAGTTCATCAACTTTCAATCTTATAAAGAAAGCCTTAGATCTTTGAATCTGAGCAGTACAGCGATTCCTAGCTATAATAAGAGCAGAGCGGGTTAAATTGGAAGGAGAGGCTTGGTAAGATCAGTATGCTCAATTTCTGACCTGGATAGCCATGGAGGAGACCCTGTCAAACCAAAGTTTAGGGGGGAGAGAAAGTTTTTGTAGAAGAGGGGATGTACACCTCCATTCCCAAGGTCATGATCTCGGCAGCTTTTAGGGCTACCTGATCAGGGTTGCAGGACCAAAAGCAGTAGCCATCCCATGGATAGTCAAAGAGGAAGTTACGCAAATTTTTACGATGGTTTCGCTCAAAGTGCCAAAGGCGACGCTGAGTAGGAGGGATTGGTGGAGGGGGAACGAAAATGGAGGAGATTGAGATCACAGAGTTGTTAGATATACAAAGAGGGGAAAGCACAGAATAAGAGTAGTTTGAAGAGTTAGAGGTAAGAAATAAGTCAAGAGTGTTTGCTGCATGTTTTTGACGATCAGGAACATGAGTAGGATGTTTGATAATTTGCTTCTGATCATGAGTAATAGAGAAAGCAAGGGTCTCACTTCCTCCCACATCAGTGTGAGAAGAATTAAGTCACTCAGTGCAGAGAACTTTGGGATGTGGGTGAGAAGATAGCAAGGACTTATGACACGAGGACAGATATTCAAAGAAAGA
The DNA here is from genome assembly GCA_037179515.1 of Halocaridina rubra. Lineage (NCBI taxonomy): Eukaryota > Metazoa > Arthropoda > Malacostraca > Decapoda > Atyidae > Halocaridina > Halocaridina rubra. Next base: position 39,935 of record JAXCGZ010019158.1, read on the forward strand.
CACAAACTCGGTGGAGTTTGGAGAACAATAGCAGAAGCAAAGCAAAATAGTGATGGTGGAGAGATAAACTTTTATCGAGAGAACATCAAAGTCCATGAGCCTTGCAATAGGAGTGTTAGGGTTGCAGTAGGCAGAAACCCCACCTTTGGAATAAAAACGAGTATACAGATTATAGTGAGAGATCTGAAATGGGTCAGTGGGAAAATGAATAGACAGCTGGGTTTCAGAAAGGAGGAGGAGGTTAGGGAGGAAAGTACCCAAGTGCTGTTCCACAGACAAAAGATTAGAGTTCAGGCTACAAATGTTAGAATAGTGAAGAGTGAAAGAAGCAGATCTATTGGGAGGTACAGGGCTAGGGGCAGAAGCATTACTACCACTAGGCATGTCTGCCCTCAAGCTAATAGTGGAGTCAACAAGATCCCCGGAGATTCCTCGCAACCCTCTATGCCGGGTACTAGGGGCCAAAAGCTGTGGACCTTCCATAAATTATAGCAAATAGGAGGAAAAAAGAGAGCAAAAAGAGACAGAGATATGGGGAGTGTTGTGACTTGTCGAATGTAATGGGATACCAAGAGATGTGTAATGAATACGCCAGTATATTCACTGCAGATGTAGGCATAAGGAAAGAATGTCCTTAAGGAAAACTCAACCCAGAACTGTGTGGACCAGTCCTAGTTGTATCCTAATACCTTCGGTCGTAGTCTTTCAATGGGCTGCTGATGCCATGGCCAACCTACTAATTATTGGAGAGGGAAGCAAAGAAAGGCCCAAATGGTGTGTGGTTTTAGTTAGTCACCTATATTTTGGATAATACGTCGGATTTACCTAAAAAGTCAATAATCTTATTAAAAGAAAAATCATATGATTCTGCAAGCATCAGAGATAGCTTTAAAATTTGTGCACTAAACCACTGACGTCAGGTAGTACTGCATTTTCTACAGTTTGTCAAGACATGTTTAACTGTTAGTAGAGCATTGCATCTTTCACATACTGGTCCATTAAGTTCTCCAGCCATCAGATATGCATGGGTTAGGTTAGTGTGCTCAATGCGTAGTCTTGCGAGTGCTGTTTCAACATTTCTTTTTCGATTATAGGAGGTCTCCCACCTACGAAATGTCTATTTAATTTTTCTGACTTTATTGTTGTTATTTTACAGGGAGTTCCAACTTTCTTGCCATCTGTTAAATATTGCCTTCCGAATAGGGTAGTACATATCCATAAAAGAGAACAGTTCCAAGCCCTCCTCGATGGTTAGAGACCTCGAACCACTTTTCACCTCTATATTTCCCTTTTCATATCCGCCAATCCCTATGTGAGAGGGAACCCAGCAAAAGTCGATGCACTTCTTACTTACAGATGATCTGTACACGCACTTGGGGATTTCTCTCACAATGGGATGCATTGTATATATATTTGTGATGATATTCAACACACTTTGGGAGTCAACATAAATTGTATACTTGATGTTCTGAGTATCTTGGTAAGTAAAAATTTCCTTAACTGCAAGCATGACTGCCACCAGTTCAGCTATAAATATGGATGCATAATGATGAAGTTTCCCTCGATTGTCTTCTGTGGGAAAATTGCTGCATATCCCACTAATGCTTCAGTCTTAGACCCGTCTGTGTATATTGGGACAGTCTGTGCGTGGCATTCCCCAGCATGTGCAAGGAAGCTTGAACAAACTTGCTCCTTAGGTAAGGAGTATTTGGGAGCATTCATAGGGCATACGGGTATTATGGGTAACTGCCATGGGGGAATATCTGGGGGAGCAAGATGTTTTATTGGTACATCTAGGATAAGACATTTGTTCTGCAGGATCTGTGCTCTCTTCCCCACAAAAGGAGACAACTGACCCGGTGCATCTAGGGGCCACTCCTGGTTAACACTATGGTATGTTGCAGAATCTACTGAGGATTGTACCTCATAAAGCTGTTTCAAAACGTCTTGGTCTATAATATACAAAAGGGGTAAACGGCTAGATTCAACATAGACACTGGTTATCGGGCTCAATCGAAAGGCACCCGAACATGCCCTCTGACACTGGTTAATAATAGGATCCAATCTCTTTAACACTGTGGGTTTCGCTGAGCCATACACCTGACTACCATACCGAACCCTGGACAAGACCAATGCGTCGGACATGCCTTCCAATTATTTCCTGTCTGCGCCCTAATAAAAATGGGATAAGAGCTTAATTAAATTCACCTCCGAGAGACAACTCTCCTGCAGGTGCCTGATATGCGCATTCCATGACAGCCCTTTATCAAAGTAAAGTCCAAGGTACCTCACCTCTGAGACCCTAGTAATGGGGTTGCCATACAAAGTTATATTGGGGTTTTCTGGACACTGCTTTCTGTTAAAGTTCACCATAACACTCCTCTGTATGGAAAATCACATGCCTCTTTTCACTGTCCACTTGGTAATATTATCAACTGCAGCCTGAAGGTGCCTCTCACAGAAAGAGATTCGATTTGACTTGCATGTGATGACAAAATTATCAACATATAGGCTACACTCAATCTCACATGGAATTTGCTTGGTAATGTCGTCTATGGCTATAGCAAACAGTGTCACACTGAGGACACTAGCCTGTGGGACTCCCTCCTCTTGGGTTAGAGGTGTAGACATCTTATCACCAACTCTAACTTGTATCTTCCTGTCAGTCAAAAGTTTTTGATAAACATGGGAAGTTTTCCTCACAGGCCGTATCCATGAAGCTTCTATAAAATACAATTCCTCCAAACTGCATCATATGTCTTTTCTAGGTAGAAAAATATAGCTACCAAATACTTCCATTCTACAAAGGCTTTTCTGACTCTGGTTTCCATTTGCATGAGCGAATCCAGAGTGGATTTTCCCTTTCCAAAGCCTGACTGATAAGGAGATAACTTATTTCTCTCCAAAAACCACATCAACCGTCAGTTTATCATTCCCTCCATAAGTTTGCATATGCAGCTTGTTTATGAAATGGGACTGTAATTACAGGGATCTTTTGGAGGCTTGCCTAATTTGAGTATGTTTAAAACTTTTGCCTATCGCCATTTATCCGAGAAGGTCTCCTCCTGCCATAATTCACTGAATACCAGAGTACCGATTCCATAACATCAGAGTCTAAATGTGTCAGCATTGATACTGTTATCTCATCTAGGCCAGGAGAAGTATTGATACATTCCTGGAAGGCTGATCTCAACTCTGGCATGCTGAAAGGTGAATAGAGGTTCTCATTTTCCTCATGAGCTCCTCTTCTACTGGAAAAACTTAATGTTCTAATTTGCATCTTTAGCTGGCCGTATTCTTTTATTGATCTTTCTTTTGATGCGCTTGAGATCGTAGTAAGTGATAAGGCAAATGTTTTAGCAACTTCCTGGGGATCTAAAAATATTTGGTCATTTACCTCCAATACTGCTGCAGCAGTTAGAGAAAACTTGCCCCTGATCTTGTTAATTTGTGTCCATACAACTTTGGTGTTGGTATACGAGTTTATAGATGTCACATAAGATTTCCATGAGTTTCTCCTTGCTAGATAAAAAGTTCATTTTGCCAGTGCATGTAAGCATCGATATTCTAAGATATTTTCAACTGTAGGGTATTGCTGCTTCCTTTATTGTGCCATATTTTGCTGCTTCTTTATGGCTTAGCATTCCAGAGTCCACCAATGGTTTGGGTAGTGCTTAAACTTTCCACTAGACCTAGGTATTGATACAGCAGCAGCATTATAGATGGCGTTGGTGATACTTTTCATTTGTTGACGTCCATCACCAGTTCCACTAATGATGTTGAAGTATCTTCACAAAAGTGTGATGTTTCAGTTCAACCTGATAGTAATTGTATTGAGTCTGAAGACACAGTCTCAGAAACTGAAAGGTGTGGTGTGAATGATAAACAGATTGTATCACCATCTCCAGTATTACGGAGATCAAAGAGAATTATTAAGCCACCAGACAAATTAAATTTGTAATGTCTTTTGTTGCCATAATATATTGATATTTCTGTATAATGATTGTTGTATGTTGATATTTTTCTGATCCATTTTTGATAAGTTTTGTATGTCTTTTCTTGGAGGGAGGAATGTTATGTATAACTTTTGAGCTGATTAATTCGTGCGCTTTGCATTGCGCTATTGTTTTGTTGTTTTCACTGAGTAGAACACGCCATGTCGGACATCTAAGTTTGAGTAATAAAACCTCCACTTTTTCTCACGATTTTAAATGAATTCCTGTTTTGGAGTATGGAACAACCTGTTAAGTCGTCCATAAACTCCATGGTAGAGGAGGTAAAATTATTCTAATTAGCCCTCTTAATGAGCCATATTTCATGCGATGCTCTAAGAGTGTCTTCTTTCTTGATTAAATAAATCGGATGGTGATCACTCCTACGTAAATCTTCATCTATATTCCATGAGAAGTCGCCTGATGCATCAAGGGAGATCACTGATAAATCAATAGCCGACTGAGTGTTAGTGGATCTATTATCATGGGTGACAGTCCATATGATTAAGAAGCTCCTCTGCTTCTTCCATTAATATTTTCTCCATTATTTTTCCTCTCGGGTTTCTTATCGGGTCTCCCCACTTCATATTACGAGTGTTAAAGTCCCCCAAAAGAAGAAGGGAGTGGGTAGTTGTCAAATCAAGTGTAATATATCCTCGTTTTGTATACTTCTGTTTGGTGGTAAATACACAGAGCATATGGTATAGTTAGAAGATGCATGCATTCTTAAGGCTACAACTTCCAAATCTGTTATGATTCGGAGTCTATGATAAGGTATTTTATGACTAATAAGGATTGACACTCCTCTAGTGCCAGCACCAAAAATGTCACATCCTTTTTAATATTATAGCCACTTGGAGGATTCCACTTACTGCCCCTTAAGATGGTTTCTTGGAGGCAGGCTCATAAGATATTTTACGATCTCAGTGTATTTTATAGCTCGTTTGATTGAGCCTGGATCATTAATGATGGATCAGATAGTCTTCGGAATCGTGGATCACACACTTGACTGGGTGGGTCCACTTTTGAATCATCTAAGAGGCCACCCAGTTTCCCTCTTGGAATGTACTTTGCTTTAGCTGCTGGTGTTACAATAATATCTTCATTTCTCGATCTTTTCCGGCAATCACAAAATTTGGAGTTAGGTGGTTAATGCAAACGCATTTAACCTCATGTTCCTTGAAAGGGGTGCTGTACTTTATCTTATTATTATTTTTTTTATCCTTTTGCATATGTTCTCTGTCACCTCTATGAAAGGTTGTGCTTAACTATTAGGAAGGTTTCCATGCAGCTGCAGCAGCCACAGTCTTCCCCTAGCTCTTCATGATGTTGCTTATCGCTGTTGGTAATACTGAATTTAGTTAAGGATACCCTAGTTGTACAAAGGTTTTCTTTCTTTCTTCTCTCTGGAGAGGCAAGGGTTTCGAATTCGCTATCAGACTGTCTTGCTGAAGTTGGAAATTCCAAATCTGACAGCTGTAAGACTTTTGTATTATGATAGGTCAGTGATGTTTCATTATCGGGTATCTGTGGGATGTTTATGTCATCTGTTGACTTTCTACGCCATTGGTGTACACTATTTGGCGATTGGGACACACTTTCCCCAGCCGTAGAATCAAGGGACTTGAGTTCCTCCTCAACTGAAAGGAAGGGCCATAAGGTTCCATTGTTGCTGCAGTGCTTAGTGACCTTTGTAATGGTGGTGGTACTGGTGCACTCTAAAGGGTGGCGGTAGCAGCAATTTCTTCCCTCCTTGACCTAACCTTTTCAGTTCTCAGAGGTCTAGGGGAAGGTAGTGATGGTTGTTGCCACTGTTGTTGTTCTTGCTGTCTGACTACCCTTGCAAATGACAGCTGGGGAAACAGACCTTCTTCGCGTATTTGCCTCTTAGCTATCCTATAGGGGGTACCGAAATTTTCCCACCTATTAATGATTTATTAATGATATTTGTAATGGGTAAATTGCCGGTAGTTTGCAATGTGCTCCTTTTCACGGTGAATGCATTTTTAACCATTAGTGCATTGGTGGTTATTATGGCCACTTTTGCCTCACTACACATTTTTGCAATGCTTTGCTGGGGGTCAGTATCTCCAACAATTTTTGCATTGCATGGGGTTTGGGTGGTACTCTAGTACTCTCACTGTTATTCCCTCAAGGAAAATCCTTTGGGGGAGTTCTTGAGAATGGAATGTTATTTTAGCAATTTTCAATATCTGGTTTTGAGATCTTGATGTGACGGTGAAAGGTGTTACCTCCTGTACATCATAACCCTTCTCTTTTAACACACATTCCAGTTTTGGGCCCATGCTAGTAAAGGGGATCTCCCCAAGGTCCGTATGATTGCATAGGACTGTGCCCGTCCTTGAGTTCAGTGGTTTATTTGGGGTTACATCTGCTTTCTCATTTCCTTAGCATTTAATTTTTTGTAACTCCTCTGAATGAAGGGGGGGTTTTAGTTTTCAAATTTCGATTATTTTCTTTATCTTTAAATTATTCCAAATCTGCGTCATGTTCACAGGTTAATTTTAAGAGGTACACTTCAAAGTCAACATCATTAACTTGTCAGATATCTGTCCCACTGGTGGCTCTGTGGGCCGACCAGTTGGGATTGACTAGATAGTGGTTGATATCCGTTTGTTTTTTCTTGGCATCCCCATATGGGGTGCTTGGAGCCCTTGGGTCCCTTTCAGGCCAATAGCATTAGATGTCTCCACCTGGCCAGTGGTGGAGGCAAATTCAGTAGCAAGCATGAGGTCGTCAGGAGTAGGGAAAGGCAGAGAAGTATCAGAAATTTCCATGACTGGGAGCTAAGCCCCCTGGGTGTATTGGGTGGGATACAAGGACAATCGTGGTGTGCCCCCGTACCACAGCTAGGGGAGTTCACCCCACTCATCTACATCATAGGAACGGCCTTGTGGCTCTTCCCCCCCAAACCTGGAGCCAGTCCAGGCAGGTGGCCATTGTCCACAGTGTGGACTTGGTGATGCTCAAGCCAAATTGGGGGGAGTGTCAATTGGAGATAGTAATCAACTATTAACAGTGGGTTTTGGGGCAGTAAAGGTTTCGGTCTATTGAAGGTTTAGGGCACTTTTTGGAGGAATGTAATCAGTTGAAATGATTGTATCAAGCTTCCCAACCACCCAGAGGGGCTGGCCGGGTCCTCCAGTGCAGCCAGCTCGTAGCCCCTCACCGCTTCAAGGGGCCCCAGGCAGATAGTACCCGCTAACCTGGGGCCCATCACATCCTTGAGAGGAGCAATGCAAAATGATGTTAGTGTTAATGTGTAAGTCCACCAGGGGCCTCATATGTGAAAGTCTGATCCTAAAGCAACCAAAATAGTTCCAAATACTGTAAAGAATAAGTCTTATTTAGAAGTTATTGTCTAATTTCCTTACTCTGGGTTGATGGGAAAGAGAATGCGTACGTATTTTGTATTCATATGATGCAGGAACTGACAAAAGAAAAGGAAGCAATAGGCTGCCACTCCCATCCTAAATGCAGTAGAAAATGGCTTACTGGTTGAATGAAATAACCTTTAATGTGCAGTTGTAAAGAATTAGAAACTCCAGCTCTTAGTCTAGGAACAAATTAAGAAACATAAGTCAATCAATAACAAACAAAGGTTCAAGAGTATATTCTAGAAGAGCACCTCACTAAATATTATTCTGTGTCTTTGGAAAACTAGCACATCCTTTTAGACATGTCATATTTCATTGATGCTAGCAGGAGGGCAACAACTGGACAATTAAAAGGGGAGGCAACAAAGTTTTATCATAGCCTGTACAGCCTCACCCATCCTATTAGTTGCTTTGTGGAAAGAAAATTATTCAATGAGGAGGGCCTGCCGTGTCCTTCAATCCCCTATTCCATTTAATCTGCTGAAGGAAAATAGAGGAGGAATGCTTTCCCCTACACAAGCAAACATTTATATTCATTAGTACAAAGGCTATTCGTTTACAAAATTAAGAGTAACTTATAAGTAAACATGTAATTGAACTAATAAGTACGAGGGTAATAAATACTAAATGAGAACTCTAGCTGCAATGACGCGTGGGGGTTGCAGTATTCAAACCAGAATTCAAATACGATTATTTAATAACATCACACATGAAATATGTATATTTCATCAGTGAGATACATGGCAGTTTAGCTTAACAAAGACAAAAACGAAGAATAATAATGATAATATTCCAGACAGGTAAGAAAATGAAGTACATGTATGAAAACTTAGTTATCTTACCACAGAAATGCTGGTGGTAGGAAGTGACAAAGCCTACAGCCTCTCTCTCTTTTTTTTTTTTTTTACTTGTGTCACACCTGATGGTTGTAAAGAGAAATGGCATATAAATATTTTTAGGACTAAAACATATATTTTAGAGATTCGTATATTTCATATATAATCAATGATCACATTTATAGCATTAATCACACCAACTTTGTCTAGTTTTAAATCAACTTTAATTTTTTTTTTTTTTTAGTAATTATTAACCCATGAGTAATTTCGTAAAGCACAAAAACTATTGACACCTCCTTCCACCTTCTCTGAACGGGAACTGTTATTTTCATGAAGGAGCACATGAAAGCAATGTGTTATGTTCAGTCTCTATTCGCCAACATTAACAAGAAAACATCTGTCTGGAATAGTCTCATTACTACAATCAACCATAAAATAATCCTTAAAAGGACAGAATGCAAAAGAAAAATCTTAAACCATACTTAGATTTATACCAGTGGAAAAAAAAAGTCTAGAGAACTACTTTGCAAATATCATTCTTGTCTAACATTACTCAATAATGACTTAACTGTGATTAGAAAAAAACAAATCATGTGATTTAAAGACACATTTTACAGTATAGCATACGAAGAAGAGTTATCTTTGAGTAGATAAAGACTTGCTTGAAGCAACACATCAACAAATCTGGACAAAAGGAAGAGATCTTATACGAATATACCCTAAATTACACTTCACTGGAAAATATACTAAATATTATTCAAATTTGTTCATATGATGTCTGCTAAACGTCTCAGTATCTGGAAATATCCTACACAGGAAGTCTCCTAGTTATGACAGGGTTTGGTTCAGACCAATCCATTGTAAACTGGATCGGTTGTAAGTCAGATCATTAAATACTGTAATAGGAAAATGGTAGAGAGGGACTGCTGTGTAGTAAACATGAACAGTATATCATACACAAGTCATACTATTGGGTCTTTTTAAGCTTTATGGCACACATTTATCCCTTGCTAGTTATTACAACCTATTTATAAACATATCTTTGAAAAATAATGCTAAATAGTAATAATAATAATAAAAAAAAAATCAAATTACATTCTGTACAAGTTACCTACGGGGCTTCACTCTTGATTTTTCCGTTTCCTTTCTCTGTCTTTCTCCTCCTTTCTTGCTGAAATATTCTAAATTTCATGATTAACGTTAACAGGCTTTTATTAGTCTTTTGTCTCTTTAAACATGGTTAACAATTTAAAAAAAAGTTTCTAATATTGCACTCCATTATTATCTTGTAGATCATTAATAATTATCAGTATCCCCCGTAACTATACCAACCATGTATCTCTCTCTCTCACACACATAAGAGTGGATAGGGATTGATGTGGCTGGCTCTAGAATTACAGGTTATAGTTTGAAGTTACGTAAGAAAACTTTACAGGCTAAAAGGAAATAATTAAATTTTTTAGCGTAAAAGTAGTTGATGATTGGAATTCGTTAAGCAAGGATTTAGTTAATACTAACTGCTCTCATAATTTTAAGGACTATTATGATAAGCATCACTAAAATTGAAAACAACCAGAAGATAGAGTTACACACATGTATTATTGAAATAATGATAACGCTGTGCCGTATAATAATTATTATTATTATGGATATCAGTATTGTTACCATTTTATACAGAATGGTATTTTCTACTTTACTTAGTTATGCTTGCTTGTGACATTAAAATTAATTAATATTCCCAGTCCCAGTCGTATCTGTAGAGTCGGGTCATCGTAAGTCGAGCACTTTGTAGGTCAAAGACCCTTTGTACATATAATACTAAAAGCAAAAGTAAAGACATGCTTTTAAAAACATAAGTTATATATATATATATATATATATATATATTATATATATATATATATATAAATATTACAAAATTCAAAACATACCTATTAATGTGTATGATGACGAAAAGACATTCGTTATACTAGCATATGTACATTCTACGGAACATATAATAATCTATGCTATAACAAGTGTTCTATATATATATATATATATATATATATATATATATATATATATATATATATATATATATATATATATATATATATATATATATATACTGTATATATATATATATGTGGCAGTAATCTTTCACTAGACAGGTGAGGGAGTTATTCCACTCTGCATATGTAAAAATGCTCTTCTTAAGACTTACGTACTGAAGATGTCTACGCAATAAATAAATATACAATAATATGGGAAGTTAATAGAGGAACAATGCTTTATATAAAGCAATCTGTTTAGATAGAACACTAAACAGAGCAACACATGGCAATATAAAGAAAAATATCTTTTTATCCAACAGAGTAATTAATAAAATAAAGTGCTAGGACTAAAGCCTTGTTTAAACTTTGGTAATTTTCATTAATTAACTCAATGGACTGCTTTATCCCTGGTGGGAGTGAAAAGAATTGTGGAACCCATACTCTTAGCATGATGTAAGAGGCAACTAAACAGTATGAGGGACCAAATTTTTTTCTTTTTAATAAGTTGGTTGACAGAAATGGTGAGGAAGTGCAGGGGAAGTTGAGGCCCAGCTGCCTCTCCATTCTTGAGCAGTGGATAAGCTAGTGGTTTCATTATGGAAAAAAAATGTAGCATTAAAGTGGAAAAACTTCTTAAAAATCTTTAAAGTAGTAAATGTCCATATTCTCTACCCTCTTATATGGCAATATCAGTGCTCCATGCAGCAAGAAAGTGAACAGTGAAGAAACAGCGTAAGAGACAGATCACACTACAGGTCATCATGGACATGAAAAGTCAAAAGCCAATGATAGGATGCTGATAATGACAAAAAAATCAGTTCAATTGTAAAAGCTTGTCGTATATAAAATTTTATGACAGAATTTATTTCGTAAACAGCAATTTATAAAACTGAAAGACAAGCATGACTGAGAGAAAACAAGTCTACATAAACAATAAAGTCAAATTAAGCCAAACAAAACTTTAAACACATTAATTCTTAAGACAATGATCATGCAAGGAGATACCATCCTCAGTTATCAGAGTAATTTTATTACAAATATATCTCGCCCAAAGTTACACCAGATTTAGTAATTATGATAACATTTATATGCATCTTCAGTAAGGAAAATCTTATGTAAACTCGTATTTTAAAAACTGAAACAACACTAAAACTGTGTTCTAAAAACAAGATGCTAGTAAATTCAGCAAATGTTTTAATTATATGTAATTTGATCATGAAAAGTCTATCAGCTGAACATCTTTTGTGAACACTGTCAATATATCTTTAAACCGCTATACAGCTACGATCATACCAGGTCATAAAAATTCAGGAGGTACAACTGCATATACATGTAATATGATGAGAACTAAAACTTGTCAATAAATCCTAATCTGCATCATAATCCATGATCAGAAATGATTCATTACAATATATAATTATCAATGATGGAGAAGAAAGAACACCTAACTTTCATTTCTTGTGTTGTAAAAGCCGATATTCCTATCTCATCCTGAGTTTTTTCTTCTTACCGCAAATAGCCAATGGAAGGGGCGAAAATGGGCATGGTATGGTGAGGCCCTGCATCTTTCCATATTTTCTATTGTCCACACTTCAAATTTCAGAGATATGACATCATTACATTACTAAGAAAAAGTCTCTTAAAAGAGCTAACAAGTAGGATTATCAGTAAAACGTATTTTAGCTACCAAAGTCATTGAAATAAATATGTTAACATATCCTCTGATGTAAACAGAACAACTGCACTTAAGTGGTAAGAGGCAGGAGTTCATAAACCTTGCCTATCCTCCCTAGAAGTTGTTTTGTGGTTTAGAAAGTGGGTTCTGTTAATTTTGCATTATGGTAATTTTTGTAATGACCAATTGCTACAAAAAATTGTGTATGTAAATTTACTATAAATTGTCTTCTGGATAGGCTTTCTTATTCTTCAGCACTAGATATCAGCAATACATCCTGTATAGCATGCAGTGAAGTGTTTTCTAAAACTACCGTCATGCCAATTGCTCTTTGGACAATTAGGAGACTTAAAATTCCTAACTTGGCTTGGAAAGCTCTTCTGCATTTAGAATAATATGCAAATACAGAAAATAAGTCCATGAAGCTAAGTGACAAACACAACTTTAAATCAACACACATTGAGTATCTAGACAAGGTGACGCGAATTTTCGTAAGGAAGATATAGACTGCACAAAGCCAAGATGATAGTTACTTAACAAAAATAGATTGTGCTAAAGTGGGGTGATTATGTGGTATCATACTCAATCCAAAGTACTGGTGGTGGGGGTAAAATAATTCCACCATGTATTTCTCAAGTCTGAATGGGATAGGGAAGTGAAGGGATGACAGTACACTCTGCCCTGTAAAAAAAATTTTCCTTCCCTCAATACAGCTGCAAGAACAGCGAGGATATGAGGGTATGATACAACTCTTCCCCACACACCCTCTTTTCTCTGTAGAGACAGGGATACTCTTAGTTTCAGAGGTATTGTGTATTGATAGAGAAATACTCAAAAGGTTAAGACTTATACACTGCTTATAGTATAAGACTTATACTATAAAGTATGGATAATGAGATAATAATTAAAAGGATTTAAAGGGTAAATTTATGAGCCAACCGTAACTCAAAGTTAGCCAAAATAATGGAGGGTAAGGATGGTTCAAAATTCAGGAGATGCCTTGACATTTAAGTTAGTGAGAAGCATCCAAATCTGAAAAAATCCTTCTTAATGGCTTGAAAGTGGGAGGAAAAAGTATAAATAAGAGATGATTAGGAATAGTTTTTTCAGTATTAATAACTTCATGTTTGTTATGGCCATCCTCCAATCTCTCTATCTCAAGGAGATGACATTATTACTAACAATAAATATATATACTGACATGACAGAGAAATAAGTTACAGATATACTGTACTAAGCGTCATACATTCACCATGTCAGATGTAAACTTAACTATTTCGTCATATGTAGGTATGTAGTGATAAAATGGTCATACTTGAGGACATGCTACCATATTGAGTATGGTTAGAAAACCGCACTAGAAGAGGGCATGCTAAAACGTTACAGAAAAAACCTGTAACTTTGAGAAAGCACCACCTCAGATTATAAATTGCATTACCTTTCATTTTTAGAGCATGGGAATAGCTTTTACGCCAATTTCATGCCCAAAATGTAAACATCATATCATGCAATAAATTATTCTTATAATAAAACCTATATATCAAAACAATAATAATGTACACTACTTATATACCATCTAAGCTATCTGAAATAAACAAATCAGAGTAAAAAAAGAGCATCTCACATGGTCAATACTAATGTAGCAAGTCTTCCTGACTGTCTTATTATGATAAATATGGTGAGGAGAATGATATTCTTTTGAGCAATGGTAGCACAGTATTCCTTTTTCTACAAGACCTCCCTTTCCTAATTTAATATTACAAAGACAACGAACCGATTAAAATTCATTCATAGGAAAAATATTTGCAATTAAATCTGTACTAAAACATATTTAAAATGCAGAGCCTTACAGCACTGTCCAACTCAAACAAGACCGTCAAGTCCTGATTATTAACTTTCATATGAAGGAATAATAACACAAAACTTAAAAAGTGTACTTAAAAGATGAAAGAAAACTGTAAGTCATAACAGTAGCAACAAAATAAGAAATGCCTTTATCTAGTGCAGAAATGGATAGAGACAAAGTGATACTACATATGAGAACAAATTTCAGATCACAAAAATTTTTGATTAATGAAATTTTAATATATATTTGAATAATAATATCACATGTGCAATGGTGAAAAAGTCCACTATTAAAGAAAGCAACCTTTGCATGAACTTCAAATTCTCAGCCAAAATCAGTCCTAAGTATACACTCACTGAACAGTAAACCATTTACAAGCTTAAATACATCTTAGAGTAAACTATTAACTCTACACTATATACATTACTTAAGCATATACTTAAAGATCTACATACTGGACACACCCAATGAATGAAAAAATACTAAAAAAGTATCCCATACATGCAATGAAAGTATATCCTTTATAAAAAATAGCAACATAATAATGAATCCATCTATTGCAGAAACAGGTTAAGATTTAAAATGGCCTTACTGTTATTCATGAGACAGAAGACAATAAATACATGAATATAGAAGGCATACTGAAAGTCATATTGCACAATGTGAAACTCTTAAATTACACAACTTAATAAATATGTGCATGTATATACAGCTATGATGATCAATAAATTAAAATGTCAAGACATGGGATGAATTCGTTAAGTTAAAAGTTTCTATTCATCCCCATTCACTCGTACTGGACCATGCTCCTCCTCCCACTCGCGTAGGACACCGTCTAAATTGAATCGCTTCCTGTAAGTTACGAAGAAACTTCTGACATGATTTTCAGTCTTGTTTCCGATGATCTCTGCAATCGCTTTGAAGTCCTTGCCAAAGTAACGTACAGCTGTAAAAATGATACGACATATGAGGCATTCTGACTTTAATTTTTTTTCAAAACAAGCTTTAAGCTACTGAAGCTATTCAGGTGACCTCAAAGATAAGAAAGGACTTGAGGTAGCAAGGATCTAAAACAACCCTCCTATCTTCGCAAATTGTTAGTATGAAATAACATATATAGAGACAGAGAGACTGCTCCCATATCTCTATTAGTCACTAAAGAAAATACGAGTGTGGAATTCCTTCCTCTATCACTACTGATATTAAAATGATTCACCCTCTACATACATCCAGGGAATGTGAAGGAGGAATTCTCTCTCCCCAATAAAAGATAAATTTTTTTTATATCCTTGCAGGTCATGTTCTCTGTACAAGCAAGGTGGTTTCAGCTGCAGCAAAAGTAGGGACCTTAATTGAAGGAGTCAAGTATACCTAGTTCGTTTTTATGCGTGTTTATAATCCGCAAAATTGGAATAACTCCCCTAAAAAATAATAGTAAAAAAATACAAAATACACGAATAACGCCCATGCAAAAGAATTTGAAAAAAAAAAAAAAATATTAATTTTAGTAAATAATCGACTGCCTCGGAGGTACTTTTCTGCCATGCTCCTCCTCTTCTACTGCTTAATGAGATTGGATATTATGAAGATAATGGAAAAAAAAGCATTAAGAACAAACAGCAAACAAACTTGCGATATAATATCGTCTGGGAAATAGTGTGTGAGGGTGCATCAGCCCATATGGAGGCAGCAAAACGTTTGCAGATAGAGGTTCGTTCTCCCGCATCCTCCTCCTCTTTTAACTCTTTATGCGATAGGATATTATGAAGAGAATTGAAAAAAAGCATTAAGAACAAACAGCAAACAAACTTGTGATATAATATCATCAGGGAAATAGCGTGCGAGGGTGCATCAGCTGGTACGGAGGCGGCAAAACGTGTGTATCCTCGTGCTCACCGCCACCATGCACGTCCCAGTGTGTGCCTGTTACCCACCGCATAATAGAGTGCATTAATTTGTTTACTGTACAGTAAATCTATACAGTGTTGCCTCACTTATCGCGGTAGTTCGGTTCCGGGACCTGCCACGAACCAGGAAATCCGCGAAGTAGGATCCACCTAAATTTACATAGATATTTTAATATATTTTTACGTTTACACTGTATAAACCCTCCCTGCACTGTTAAAAAAACACCCTATACATTATAAATAACAGCAAACAACGTAAATTTTTATGAAAGTGATAGATAAAATTACAGTGAATGAGGTGATAATGACATGACATACATATCATTTACAATTATTTTTTCGTTTACGTACTGTATAAACCCTCCCTGCACTGTTAAAAAAAATGCCCTTAACATTATAGATAACAGCAAACAACGTAAATTTTTATGAAAGTGATAGGAAAACTTACCGTGAATGTGATGATGACGTGACATACATACTCATTTACAATTATTTTTTCGTTTACGTACTGTATAAACCCTCCCTGCACTGTTGAAAAAACACCCTTTACATTATAAATAACAGCAAGCAACGTAAATTTTTATGAAAGTGATAGATAAAATTACGGTGAATGAGGTGATAATGACGTGACATACATACTCATTTACAATTATTTTTTCGTTTACGTACTGTATAAACCCTCCCTGCACTGTTAAAAAAACACCCTTTACATTATAAATAACAGCAAGCAACGTAAATTTTTATGAAAGTGATAGATAAAAGTACGGTGAATGAGGTGATAATGACGTGACATACATACTCATTTACAATTATTTTTTCGTTTACGTACTGTATAAACCCTCCCTGCACTGTTAAAGAAACACCCTTTACATTATAAATAACAGCAAGCAACGTAAATTTTTATGAAAATGATAGATAAAATTACGGTGATTGAGGTGATAATGACGTGACACACATACTCATTTACAATTATTTTTTTATTTATGAACTGTATAAACCCTCCCTGCACTGTTAAAAAAACACCCTTCACATTATAAATAACAGCACGCAACGTAAATAAAAAAAAAAAATGAAAATACTGAAAATGTTTTTTTTCTTCAATATTTTAATATTTTTGCGTATACCCATAAAATAAAATAATAATTTATAAAAAAAAAAAAAACGCGATAGAGTGAGAACGCGAACCAAGAAGCGCGAATAACCGGGGTAACACTGTATATCTTTTATACTGTACACTCTTTGCATGTTAATATAAATAACTATAGGTCTTTCTGCTTTGATATAAAATAAGCTTTACTTATCTTATAACTTTGGTATAGTGTGTCTATGTACAGTTGTGAAACGTATCTATGCCAATTACCATAATTCCTTATGGAAAATGACTCATTACGTTACGCGAAAATTACAATACGCGGCACTTCTGAGAACCTATTTTCGCGTTATTACAAGAACTAGGTGTATTCAAGCAATGCTCGTGGAATTTTCAGAATTACCTCACTGCAAAATCTTTGCCAACAATCAACAGCAGTTCTAGGTTAGATATACTGTATTCAGCTCCAAGATGAGCAGATTAAACACGAAATTCCCTATAGTATTCATCATCAAGAGCCAGCTAAAATGGAATGGTCACACTGTTTGGATGAATGACAAATGCCTGCCAACATAAAATTACTACTCCCAACTTAAAGAAAGCAAATGGAAGCAGGCAGACAACAGAAGATACAAAGATGTTCTATAAACTAAAACGAAGAAATGTGTCACTGACTTTAACAACTGGGAATGCAATGTTAGGGATAGAAAACTCTGGCCAACCATCATCCAAGAAGGAGAAACAACTTTTTAACTGACAGACAACAACAACCAAGGTCATTATACCAATTGGTACCTCCAGCCCTGAATGCAGAAGAGCAAAACTGGGCTCATAAGCTACCAAAAAGTCCAGAGGATATATATATATATATATATATTATATATATATATATAATATATATATATATATATATATATATATATATATATATATATATATATATATATATATATATATATATATTCCCCTACTTACAAACTAGTTAGGCTCCAGAAATCCGCTTGTAAGTAAAATTGCTCATAAGTTGTGTTTCAGAAAAAGAAAAAAAATACTGTACTGTACATACATATGCAGTACTGTACATTATTTAAGCTAAAGAGATTAAACTACTACATAATACATAAAGTATACAGTATTAATGAATTTTATTGCAGTAATAATAATGCAATAATGCAGTACAGTACAGTAATACATACATTAGTACACAGGTAGAAAATGGAGAGGTTTTTGTTTGTATCTGCAAATCTTCATATCTCAGTTGTTTGTCAGTATATATATATATATATATATATATATATATATATATATATATATATATATATATATATATATATATATATATATATATATATATATACACCTAGTTTGCTTTTTGCGCATTTATAATCCGCACAATTGGAATAGAGCCCCTAAAATGTAATAGTAAAAAAATTCGAAATTCGTAAATAACGCCAATGCAAAAAATTTGAAAACAAATTTTCATTTTACTAAATAATCGACTGCCTCGGAGGCATTTTCCGCCATCCTCCTCCTCTTCTACTGCTTAATGCCATTGGATGTTATGAAGATAATTGAAAAAAGCATTAAGAATAAACAGCAAACAAACCTGCGATAAAATATCGTCACACAAATAGAGTGCGAGGGTGCATCAGCTGATATGGAAGTAGCAAAACGCTTGCCGATAGAGGTTCGTTCTCCCGCACCCTCCTTCTCTTCTACCGCTTAATGCGATCGAATATTATGAAGAGAATTGAAAAAAGCATTAAGAACAAACAGCAAACAAACTTTCGATATAATATAGTCAGGGAAATAGCGTGTAGACAATATACATATTTCATTTAAGTTACCCATGTACAGTGCGATATAATTTTTCTTTGCTACGAATTGCATAGTTTTCTTTTTGTCTCAGCTGACTTTGTTTACGTTAAGATTTTGTGCAGCATAGTCGATATGTAAAGAAGATACTTTAGAACCAAGGAATATTATTCATACTATAATCTTGAAAATTAGATGAATCCCAAATAGGGTGAGTAAATAAATATTTCATGAGTAAGATATTATGCCTGAATAGTGATGAGCATCAGCTGATACGGAAGCGGCAAAACGTTTGACGATAGAGGTTCGTTCTACCACATCCTCCTCCTCTTCTACCGCTTGATGCGATCGAATATAATTAAGAGAATTGAAAAAAAGCATTAAGAACAAACACCAAACAAACTTTCGATATAATATCATCAGGGAAATAGCATGCGAGGGTGTATCAGCTGATATGGAAGCGGTAAAACGTTTGCCGATAGAGGTTTGTTCTCCCGCATCCTTTTTCTACCGCTTAATGCGATCGAATATTATGAGGAGAATTGAAAAAAGCATTAAGAACAAACTTACGATATAATATCGTCAGGGAAATAGCGTGTGGAGAATATATATATTTCATTTAAGTTTCCCATGTACAGTGCGATATAAGTTTTCTTTGTAACGAATTGCATAGTTTTCTTTTTGTCTCAGCTGACTTTGTTTACGTTAAGATTTTGTGCACCATGGTCGATATGTAAAGAAGATAGAATAATGTTTAGAACCAAGGAATATTAATAATACTATAATCTTGAAAATTAGATAAACCTCAAATAGGGTGAGTAAATAAATATTTTATGAGCAAGATATTGTGCCTGAATAGTGATACGGAAGCAGCAAAAACGTTTGCCGCTAGAGGTTCGTTCTCCCGCATTCTCCTCCTCTTCTACCACTTAATGCGATCAAATATTATGAAGAGAATTGAAAAAAAGCTTCAAGAACAAACAGCAAACAAACTTGCGATATAATATTGTCAGGGAAATAGCGTGCAAGGGTACATCAGCTGATTCGGAGGTGTCAAAATGTTTGCATCCTCGTGCTCACCGCCACCATGCATGTCCCAGTGTATACCCATTGCCCGCTGCATAATAGAGTGCATTAATTTGTTTATTGTACAGTAAATCTGTATTTCTTTTATACTGTATACTATTTGCATGTTAATATAAATAACTACAGGTCTTTCTGCTTTCTTATATACTTATAAAATATGTTTTACTAATCTTATATTCTTAAGCAAAATGACTTGTTAAATTACGCGAAAATTACAATACGCGGCACTTCTGAGAATCTATCTTTGTGTTATTCTAAGAACTAGGTGAGTATATATATATATATATATATATATATATATATATATATATATATATATATATATATATATATATATATATATATATATATATATATATATATATATATGACCATATTCCCCCTTGTATGGGGGTGACCGAGCCAAGATACAAGCATTCATCACAATCCACACATACCTCAGCTATTCCTCTTAGCTCCTTGGGGATAAAGGGTTGCCACATTTCCCCCTATCACCCTGCTTGGGTTACCCACAAGGTAGGTTAGTAAGGATGTTCTACAGCGACGCCTGACAGCCACAGCTGGTTTACCCCTACCGCTTCATCACATGGCAACTCCCCTCACACCCGTCCTTCACAGTCCACTGAGCTAGCAAGTGCATGAAATCCCTTTGGTCTGCATCACCTATACACATCTTCCTCCACTCATTTCCATTTCTTGCATGCTCTCTTCCCTGCTCTACTGACATTCCACATGCATCCAATGTCCTTTTCACACCATCCATCCATCTCATTCTAGGTCTTCCTCTTGGCCTTACTCAAACTACTTCTGCACTCCACATTCTCTTAGCTATTCTTTCATCACCCATCCTTTCCGTATGTCCAAACCATCTCAAAACTTTTTGATCTAATCTATCTAACAGACTTCTTTAAACACCAGTTCTCTGCCTGATCTCCTCATTTCTCACTCTATCTATTCTAGATACACCAATCATACTTCTCAAGCACCTCATCTCCATTACATTCAACTTGTTTTTTTATCCTCTCTCGCATTCCAAGTCTCAGCACCATAGAATGATGTCAGCACAGACACACCTTCATAGGCTTCTCTTTGCATTCATTCACAAATACCTATTTCTCATTACACTTTTCAACCTACCTAGATATTTATTCGCTTCATTCACTCTACGACTTATCTCCGCATCCACACGTCCAATCCTTGATATATGCGACCTGAAATACTTAAAACTTTCAACAACTTCAAGCAACTCCCCATTCACTCCTACATTAAGTCTACCCACGTTAACACTCCTCGTGCCTCTCATGACTTTACTTTTACCAATATTCACTAGCAACTTCCTTCTTTCATACACCATAACAAACTCAGTCACCAAATTATCTATCTCATTCTCAGCATCATCCACCAGCGCTGTGTTATCAGCGAACAGGAATTGATTCAATTTCCACAACCTTCCATACTCACCCACTAATTCCAAGCCTCTGTCTAATACTCTTTAATTTACTTCCCTTACCAACCCATCCATATGCACATTAAACAACCATGGCGACATTACACAACCTTGACGTAACCCCACATTCACCTAATACCAATCACTCATACCATTCTCAACTCTCACAAACATGCTCTATTATTCATGCAAAAACTCTTCACTTTTTCCATACAGTTGCAACACACTCCACAATAACTCTTTATCAACCCTGTCATATGCTGCATCTTAAGTCCTTAAAAGCTCTAAAAAGTGTCCCTACCTTTCTCTATGAATTTTTCACATACCTTTCTTACCACAAACACTTGATCCATACATCTTCCTCTCCTGAACCCACACTGTTATTCCCCAACATATAAAGAAGATAAATATATGAAAGAATATTGAAAAATGAATGCTTTCTCCACCAACATAAAATAAAAGAAAGTAAATACCAGCGAGAAATCACAATGTACAATTACACACACGTAAAAAGATAAACACACAATGCCTATGACATATATTGGAGGGGAAGGCTAAAAGACAAACCTTGAACGGCAAGTAGAAGTTCATCTTGCGACCATTTAGCTTTGATAGGACCCGCTTGGGCAGGAGGTCTTAAAGTCGTTATGCCATCCTCAGCTAAGTTGGATCTCAGGCTGCTTATTTGAGCTTTATTGCTCTGCACCTTTTAGACAAGGAAAACATTATTGAAAATATTATCATTACCAGTAGTATTTCACTAATGACAAGACAACTAAATTGTTTGAATATTACAGCAAAAAGATTAAAAAAAGACGACAAAAACCAACAATAACAACAAGAATGAAGCATAAAATAAAGCTTAAGAATATAATACATGGTAGTATTGGCAAAAGAATAAATCCCTTACAAAAGCAATTGCTTTCAATAAATGAGGTGAGCAATTACAGTATCTTTACACAGTTATTCACTAGCTAATGACTAAAGCATTTGCTAGTCTATGAGAACACTAGTTCCAACATCAGGTGTAGTTTTGCAGGCCTTTAATATATCCCACATTACTGCAATCTTCTGACAATAATGATGATAATAATAATGTCAACTAACAAGGGCTGCAATCCCTCTTGTAAGGGGGTGGCTAAGTTTAAGAAAAACACCTTAACCTTAAGGCGGTACTGGACGCAGGCCTCTTGGGCCTCCAAATCCAGATCTACAGCTTCATCA
Source organism: Halocaridina rubra (assembly GCA_037179515.1). Lineage (NCBI taxonomy): Eukaryota > Metazoa > Arthropoda > Malacostraca > Decapoda > Atyidae > Halocaridina > Halocaridina rubra. The sequence continues at coordinate 62,287 of JAXCGZ010019158.1, forward strand.
ATGCTCAAACTGATATGGTGGTGGTCTGGGATGGTCACAAACTTTTCCTCAAATTTATATTTAATGTGTTGGTTATCCAAATATTTGTCTAGACATTTTTCAAAGGATCCCCGCACTAGCTGCCTCTATTACTTTATTAGGTTAACTATGCCATACATCCAACACTCTTGAACTAAACTACATTTGTTGTCTCTTGACTCTCTTTCTTTCTTTGGATAGTTTCATGCAATTACCACAAGTTGGCCCCAAATTTCTCTCCAGATGAAAGTTCACTTCGTTGTCTTATTCATTGTTCAAAATTTTATACACTTCAATCACATCTCCCCTTATCCACTGATAAACCACTGTTGGTATCTCTAATTTTTGCAATCTTTCTGGATAAGTAAGATTCTTTCGTCCTGGTATTTGTTTTGAGGCTCTTCGTAATACATTTAATTTTTTTCACTCAATGCGAACACTTTCATATTTCTCCTCACAAACATACTAAATATCTCCTTACTCTAAATCACACTCGGTCCACAATCACACAAATTAACAAACCCAATTTCAAGGGCACTGGTTGGATTCTTCTGTTGTGCTCTGGGGGAAGGAATGAAGACTATGAACACCAAGAGCGAGTGACTGAACTCAAGGAGGTAGAGGACATAACTCTACTGGATAAAACCCGCACATCTAATAATAATAATAATAATAATAACAACAGAAGGAAAAGAAGGAAATATAATGTCATTACCTGTCGCTTTAGAGCAATAACCTCATTTTCCATGTGGCGCAGCAATTGCATACCAGGAGTGAGTGTGCCAGGAGGACCTGGGGGGCCAGAGGATACCATGGCCATTAAATCCTGCAGAAAAATAACACAAATTATTTGTGAACTGAAATTTCTCACACTTGTCTTCTACACATCAAAACTTTTGATGCTTACACCATATCTTACAATGGTATAGATGCAGGAGAAGAAGTTTTCCATTTTATCTTAATGATAATGCCACAGGTGGCCACACATGACATAAAATGCAAGCTAGCCGAGTTTCAATACATCCTTTTGCATCCTCGGTCTTACTATCATCTGTTTTGTTGCATGGGAAAAATGAGGAAAGGAATGTATTGCCAGCCTTCTGAATGAACTCAACTCCTCTCCCACTGACAAATGCTTCTGGTCCTTAGCCAAATACCTCTCCAAAAACTTCTGTAACTCAAGCTTTCCCCCTCTCATTCGTTCTGATGGTTCTATAGCTTGCTCTCCCACTGACAAGGCCACTCTCTTTGGCTCTCATTTTTCTGCCAACTCTTCTATCAACGATTCCAGCGCACCTGTTCCTCAGTCTTTTCCCCTCTCTAACCCTATGCCCTCCCTTATCCTTTCTTCACGCAAAGTTCATAAGGTTCTTCGCTCGCTAAAGACGAACAAGGCATCTGGTCCCGATGGTATCCCTGCAAGGTTCCTTAAGGAGTCTGCAGATGAACTGGCTCCCGTGCTTTGCCGTCTTTTTCGCCTCATTCTGTCAACCAGTATCTATCCTTCATCTTGGAAGCATGCTCTAGTTCAACCTGTTCCTAAGAAGGGTGACCGCTCTATTCCCTCTAACTACCGACCTATTGCTCTAACCTCCTCTATTGCTAAAGTTTTTGAAACTTTGCTCAATGCTCACTTCGTGAAACGTCTTGAATCTAACTCACTTATCTACGATCACCAGTACGGCTTCCGCAAGGCAAGATCCACTGGTGATCTCCTGTCCTATCTTACTCATGTATGGTCATCTTCTCTGAGGAACTATGGGGAATCTTTTGTCGTCGCCCTTGATATCTCTAAGGCTTTTGACAGAGTCTGGCACAAGGCTCTGTTGGCCAAACTCCCTGCCTATGGCTTTACCCCTTCTTTCTGTTCTCTGATTTCCAGTTTTCTTACTGACCGTTCTATATCTGTAGTTGTTGATGGCGCGACATCTAGCCCTTTTTCTGTTTCCAGTGGTGTTCCACAGGGCTCTGTTCTTTCACCTACTCTCTTCCTCAATGATCTTCTACAATCCCCATCCTCCTCTCTTCTTCATGCCTTTGCCGATGATTCTACCCTTCACTTTTCCTCTGCCTTTTCTTCACAACCTTCATCTGTTACTCGTAATCAATCTCGTATCAATCTTTCTTCTACTCTTAACTCCGATTTGCAGAGAGTATCTGAATGGGGCACTCAAAATTTAGTTAAATTCAATGCCTCCAAGACACAGTTTCTGGCTATCTCTTTATCTTCTCCTCCTGATAACCCTATTGTCTTCGAAAATAATGAAATTTACCCTCTTAACTCTATCAATATATTAGGAATCCATATAGCCTCTAACTTGTCTTGGAGGAATCACATAATCCAAATTTCTAAATCTTCATCCAAAAAATTGGGTTTTGTTTTGTTTTCGTTATTACTTTTCCTCATTGCAGTTACTTAAAATTTACAAAGGTCTTATCCGCCCCTGCTTAGAATACTGCTCACACATCTGGGGTGCTTCTTCCTATACTTATCTTCTTGATAGGGTTGAATCTAAGGCAGTCAGACTCATTAATGATCCTTCTCTTACTTCTAACCTGGATTCTCTCTCTCTTCGTCGTAAGGTATCTTCCCTTTCGCTTTTCTATCGCTACTACTTCCATCGCTGCTCTGATGAGTTGGCGAGTTGCATCCCTCCTCCACTGCTGAGGCCGCGTAACACTCGCCAAGCGGCCTCATCTCACAAGTACTGTGTGGAGATTTGTAGCTTGCGGATTGGTCGGTGCAGCGACTTCTTCCTATCTACCTCCAGACTCTGGAACTCTCTTCCTCCTTCTGTCTTTCCCAATTCTTATGACCTTTCATCCTTCAAGAAGCAGATCTATCATCATCTCAGAGCCTAGTCCTCCATATCTCTGGGTCCTCTTTACTTTGACTGTTTTTTTCTGTCTGTCGTTTTCCTTTGTGTGACATTACCTCATCTCTGCCTTGCCCTTAACCTTTTTCTTTTCCTTCGTCTTGGTATTTTCTCGTGCCCGGGCCTTTGTTGATGAGGGCAGTTTCTGCCTGTCCCGGTGTCACTCTTTTAAAAAAAAAAAAAATAAAATAAAAAAATAATGGTTTCTTACAAAAGAATGAGGACACATATGGAATTCTTTCTTCTAAACAACTGTGCAAATATGCATTCGCAGTTCCAATATATAACATTGAACAGCCATAATGTGAAGACAAAATAAAAAAAATTAAAGCACTGTTTTCTATACTACTGTACAAGAAGTATTCAGTATATGTAAGTGTGCCCTGAATACTGTTGCTTTTGTTTTCTGTGTCACTTTGAATCCTCAATCAAATGAGGTGGACAATGACAGGCTGGATGCCATCCCAAGGTGGGCTCCAATATGGATTTCTAACTTCCTGCTGTTTTCCTACGTATGTACCGTAAGCATAAGTAGGTATTAAATATGAATGTATGTATGTATATACGTATGTATGAAAGAGGTTCTTCACCTCCAAAGGAGGAGAACTTGCAAACTGACAAATAAATTTTATACTCACGAATTTTTCTTACTGTACTTACTTCATGGTTAATGTGCATGCCACGAGGAGGACGTCTTTTATGTTTTATCAGTTGCTTATCTCTCTTCATAGGACCCACGGTTGGACGTAAACTACCAGTTTTCCTGCAAGAACAGCAGCTGATACATGACCTATTTTAATGCTATTTAAGGAAAGGTCCTTTAATATCCTTCTAACTGCAAATACCCCACTACCACCACCTCAAGCAGCTTTGAGGATCTAGTGCCTGCTTCTCATCAAGAACATTCTGAGGCTAAGTAGCCAGGCTGGCGTTTAGTTTTTCTCAGCCATTCAGTTAGGCATAAGAAGATGAAGTGACATCCCTTGTGTGGCATCCTCTCAACTAGCCAGGCTTAGTTGGTACACTATCATATGTAAAAGAACTAAATTGCAACACTGTCTTCATAAGATGGGGATTTAAAAACTAATACAACAGTAATCCTAGACATACTTCCAATGATTGTAGCATGTTAAACACTGCATTCCCTTAGGAGACTCATTAAGAATGGTTGCTGGAATAGTACAATTGGAACAACTTTTTGTTTCTTCGCCATTACGTCCTTCCTCATCCTCTTCAGAGCGATCCCCATTGGCTTCAGGAGGAACCCCATCATTGGCTTGCTGTTTACGTGCGTATGTAAAGGAAAGAAAAGTCAAAAACAATAACCATAACTATACTTATATCATTATCCTAACCTTCTTACAGTTCTCTAAATATATGCCACTACAAGCCATATTATAACACAATAAGAACAATAATTCAAATAATAATGCAGGACATTATGTAATAAATTCATTTAACTCACATTCCTTCTGACTAGCTACAAAGACATTTAGACAAGCTATAGCAAATCCTGAAGCTTCATATGTTTTTTTTTTTTAAACAAAACATCATCTTTGGTTCAAGCATCAGATCTGCTTGGGCGAAAGATCACCACCATATATTCTATACATAGGCATGTCTCCAATATAATATTATCTAATCTATTCAATTAATAATAAAACCACACTTATGCCAAATTCTGTTAATTCTTAATAAAACGCTTGTGTAAAGTCTACATACTTTTCCCGTTATCAAAGATAAACCCTTTAGTGAAACCAATAAGCTCTGAGCCCTGCCTAGCATTGAAATACTTATACTGATAATAAGATTTGTCCCCAAATAAATAAGAAAACTCGTATCTGATCAATAAAATTATTTTCAGCAAAATGCCCTATCACACAAAAGCCAGTAAGGTGACTACAAATGAACAAAAATGGAAAGGAAGCTTGGCTTCATCGTGCCCTACCCATACCCATCCCTTACAAGACCTGTTCAGTATTACGGGAGAGGAAAAATTTAAAGGCATGAAACTGCAAGTCCTTCACTCATCTCTCCCTTTTATTTGACATTTACTAAACACAAGGAGTATGAGTGTTATTATTCTTCTTCCTTCCCCTCTAATGGGGAAAAAAGGCATCCATAGGCACTAAAAACTTTTAAAAAAGTAGCTAGGCAATTAGTACCCTAGAGAGCTATATATGTAGTAGCTATATTTAAAATCATTGCATATCTAAATACATGTTAAGAGCTTTATATTATAAACTGAATAAAATACAAGGAGGGAAATTAACCAATTCACTTCATATATAATAAATAAAAGAATATAAATATTTCTAAACATAATTTGGAGATGGGCTAGAAATCCATTCCTGCATAATCTTCTTTGCCACTAAAGAAATGGTGAAAAAGGCACGGACAGGAAGGGTATGTTGTAGCCTCGCTTCCCCAAGTCTTCAGCTACAGTAATGAACACAGTATATATACTATTGGTGAACAACTTCATACATACCTGGAGTTTAGCTGTATGCTTCCGAGCATGGCGATCAATAAGAGAGCTTCTCTGCCTCGTCTTTTTCCATAAATAATAATATTTGACTAGCTGAGCAATGGTTTTATCAGGTAACTGCAAGAAATGACACAAATGAGACAAAATCCTATTTTATGATATAATTCTCAGGAAAAAAAAAAAAAAATTAGGCCAATATCTACGACGTCATCAGAGGACCGCAATCAAATTTTCTCTTAGCATGAAAAAACTTCATATCGAAAAGGATAAGAATTCATTTTTCCTCTTTCTCTTTCAGCAAGAACTCCAGGTACAAAAGTTCTCAAAGAGGATGATCCCAAATGGTACTTATCTTATAAAATTTAAATATATGAGATGTTTTCTCCATTATCCACAAGAATTCTGGGAAAAATTCTCTCTATAGCATAAATCTCTGAAAAGAGGAAGACAGCTACACCCACCAACAGCCTTCACCTGGATCATTTCTACAACATGCACTAAACGCAGGTGTGGAATTCTTTCAACCTAGTCATACAGGATAACCGAATTCTCTTTCAACAGGATATATTTTGGACACATCAATTGTCCGGGACAGTCTGATACATGGAAAAAGCATAGTAGTCTATAGACCTGTTTTAAAACTACCAGAGACAGGACATTCCCTCCCAATATCAGTGTACTGTATAAGAAATACCTCAAGTCTGTCTCAAGGCAATCTCTTATTTGTACCCAAGAAGAGGACACAGCAACCCTCTTTCTCCCTTCCCTTAGTCATTTTCTTCAACATACAGCGAATACAGGAGTGAATTTCTTTTCGCCCATGTCATGAGTCTGAGGATAATTATGTATTCTGGGCTACTTCTTTCCAATATATACAGGCAGTAAAAACCATGAGCACCGCAACCTGCCAATTACTTCCTAACATACAGGTTTAAACAATGCAATAATAACAATAAAGTTCTGTAATCATCACTGACAATACAGGACTTCTATATATATATAGTCTTTTCATATATTTTGCCCATTCTAACATACTATGTAGGGGGGGGAAAATCAACTTTGCTTAACTCTTTCTAAAATTATCTGCTAACTATCAAGCCTATGAGCATCATAAGTGAATGAACCAAGTTCATGTCTACAGCTACATTCCAAAAATATGCGAAATTAGAATAACGCCCCCAAAATATAATAGTAAAAAAATGCGCAATACAAGAATAACGGCCGCACAAAAAATTCGAAAAAAAATTTGCATTTTAGTAAATAAGCAACTGCCTTGAAGGCACTTTTCCACCTTGTTGCCATGTGCATTCATTTACATGGGAATTAAGGGGACACCCTGGGTGTCGGGAGGGGGTGAAAAGGACGATTTTCTGGCAACTTTAATGTGTGCTGGTGCCAGATGTAAACAGAGAGGGCTCTATCTATACCATAAACAGCAAAAAATTGCTCTTTTACATAAGTATTCGTAGTAAAATAATGTCATATATGAAGTTGTTTTGATATGCTTTCGTTGTGTTGCATTTTACATCAATTTGACTTGGATAATCAGCGTTTCTGTACGATAACTTCGTCACTAGGGATGGAAGCGAGTGTTGGAGAGAGGTACGAGATGTTGTGGTGAGCTCATCTGATTCAGTTGTTAAAGTGAAAAGCATCTATGTCCATTATCATTGTTTCTTATGGAAAATGACTCGTTACATTACACTTCACTTCTGAGAACCTATCTTCGCGTTATTCCAGGAACTGGGTGCATATATATATATATATATATATATATATATATATATATATATATATATATATATATATATATATATATATATATATATATATATATATATATATATATATATATATATATATATATATATATATATATATACAGTGTTGCCTCACTTATCGCGGTAGTTCGGTTCAGGGACCCGGCGCGAAGTAGGATTAGCCTATATGTACATAGATATTTTAATATATTTTTACGCTTACACTGTATAAACTGTCCCTGTACTGTTAACATACAACCCTTTACTTCATAGATAGCAGCATGCAAGTGTAAATTTATAAGAAAGTGATAGGAAAACTTACCGTGAATGTGATGATGACGTGACATACATACTCATTTACAATTATTTTTTCGTTTACGTACTGTATAAACCCTCCTTGCACTGTTAAAAAAACACCCTTAACATTATAGATAACAGCAAGCAACGTAAATTTTTATGAAAGTGATAGGAAAACTTACCTTGAATGTGATGATGACGTGGCATACATACTCATTTACAATTATGTTTTCGTTTACGTACTGTATAAACCTTCCCTGCACTGTTAAAAAAACACCCTTTACAATATAAATAACAGCAGGCAACGTAAATCTTTATGAAAGTGATAGATAAAATTACGGTGAATGAGGTGATCATGACGTGACATACTCATTTACAATTTTTTTTTCGTTTACGTACTGTATAAACCCTCCCTGCATGGTTAAAAAAACACCCTTAACATTATAAATAACAGCAAGCAACGTGAATTTTTATGAAAGTGATAGGAAAACTTACCGTGAATGTGATGATGATCATGTGACATACATACTCATTTACAATGAATTTTTTGTTCACGTACTATATAAACCCTCCCTGCACTGTTAAAAAAAACACCCTTTACATTATAAATAACAGCAAGCAACGTAAATTTTTATGAAAGCGATAGATAAAATTACGGTGAATGAGGTGATGATGACGTGACATACATACTCATTTACAATTATTTTTTCGTTTACGTACTGTATAAACCCTCCCTGAATTGTTAAAAAAACACCCTTTACATTATAAATAAAAGCAAGCAACGTAAATTTTATATGAAAGTGATAGATAAAATTACGGTGAATGAGGTGATGATGACGTGACATACATACTCATTTACAATTATTTTTTCGTTTACGTACTGTATAAACCCTCCCTGCACTGTTAAAAAAACACCCTTTACATTATAAATAACAGCAAGCAACGTGAATTTTTATGAAAGTGATAGATAAAATTACGGTGAATGAGGTGATGATGACGTGACACACATACTCATTTACAATTATTTTTTCGTTTACGAACTGTATAAACCCTCCCTGCACTGTTAAAAAAACACCCCTTACATTATAAATAACAGCACGCAACGTAAATTTTTATGAAAGTGATAGATAAAATTACGATGAATGAGGTGATGATGACGTGACACATACTCATTTACAATTATTTTTTCGTTTACAAACTGCATAAACCCTCCCTGCACTGTAAAAAAACACCCTTTACATTATAAATAACAGCAAGCAACGTAAATTTACATTTCCAATAAAAAAATTAAAATACTGAAAATTTTTTGTCTTTCAATATTTTATTATTTTTGCGTATACCCATAAAATAAAAAAATAATTTATCCAAAAAAAAACTGCGATAGAGTGAGAACACGAACCAAGAGACACGAATAACCGGGGTAACACTGTGTATGTATATATATATATATATATATATATATATATATATATATATATATATATATATATATATATATATATATATATATATATATATATATATAACCTAGTTCTTGAAAAACGCAAAGATAGGTTCTCAGAAGTGAGGTGTAATGTAAAAATTGCGTAGTGTAATGAGTCATTTTCCACAAGAAACAATGATAGTGGGCATAGATACGTTTCACACCCGTACATAGACACACTATGCCAAAGATATAAGATAATTAAAACATATTTAACAAGTACACCTTGTTCGCTCTTTCTGCGTGTTTATAATCCACGAAATTGGAACAATGCCCCTAAAAAATAATGGTAAAAAAATACAAAATTCGTGAATAACGCCCATGCAAAACAATGTGAAAAAAAATATTCATTTTAGTAAATAATTGACCGCCTCAGAGGCACTTTTCCGCCATCCTCTTCTTCTAGCGCTTAATGCGATCGGATATTAAGAAGATACTTCTATCGCTTAAGGCGATCGAATATTATGAAGAAAATAGAAAAAAGCATTAAGAACAAACAGCAAACAAATTTTCGATAAAAACTCGTCAGGGAAATAGCGTGTGAGGGTGCATCAGCTGATTCAGAAGTGGCAAAATGTGCGCCGATAGAGGTTCGATCTCAGGCATCCTACTCCTCTTCTACTGCTTAATGTGATCGAATATTATGAAGAAAACTGAAAAAAAGCATTAAGAACAAACAGCAAACAAACTTTCAATATAATAGTCAGGGAAATAGTGTGTAGAGAATATATATATTTCATTTAAGTTTCCCAGATATACGTTTTCTTAGTAACGAATTGTATAGTTTTCTTTTTCTCTCGGCTGACTTGTTTACGTTAAGATATTGTGCAGCCTGGTGGATATGTAAAGACGATAGAATAATGTTTAGAACAAAGGAATATTAATACTTTAATCTTGAAAATTAGATAAACCCCAAATATAGTAAATAAATATTTTATGAGTAAGATATTGTGCCAGAATAGTGATAAGCATATGCTGATACGGAAGCGGCAAAACGGTTGCCGATAAGATTCGAACCCTCGACCTGCTGCCTCAGAGTCGCGAATGCTACCGCTTTGCCACGGTGACTACATAGTTCTGATGGCAGTGCCACTAAGAAAAGAAAAGCCATCACTACGAAAATTAAAATTGAAGTGGCAAACTGTGCTGAAGAGGGAATATCGTCTACGAATATTGGCCGCAATCTCGGAACTCGTATGACTGTGGCCAAGATCATCATAGATGAAGATCGCATCCGTGACCAAGTCTCTCCCTCCCTATGCAAGCACACCACATAAGTACCGTAAATGTAAGCAATACCTACAGTTTTGTTGTAACGTAATATTTTTGTTTATAAGTGTGTTTTATTATCTTACGATGAGAACTTATTTTGTTGTAGTGTAATAGTTTTGTTTATAAGTATGTTTTATAATTTTACAATGACAACTTATTTTCTTGTAGTGTAATATATTTTGTTTATAATCTTGAAACGAGAACTTATAATACAGTATGTACAGTACACTTTTTTTTGCCTCTCCAGACTCACCTGCCCCTATCTCCTCAGCAGATGCCTCTCCAGGTTCCTCCTAATAAGCCTATCTCTCCCTCCCTATGCAAGCAAATCATAGTACAGTATACTAACAGTTTTGTACTATACAGTATTATTGTAGTGCAATACAGTAAAAATATTTCCATGTATATAAGTGTGGTTTTATTATACAGTACCTATATCTTACAATGTTAATTTTAAAGTTTAGGAATAGTATTAAGATTAGTTTTAGTAATATTCTAAGATTCATTAGGAACATGAGACTTTTTTACTATGTTTTAGATTATTTATTTCTTATATAGGTTGGGGGACCTAAGGTCGAATCTAAGTGAATTCCGACTTATGTTAAAATCCGCTTAAAGTCAGCTGTCAAGAACAGAACCCCGATATTATATGGGGACCCTCTCTATATATATATATATATATATATATATATATATATATATATATATATATATATATATATATATATATATATATATATATATATATATATATATATATATATATATATATATATATATATATATATATATATTATATATATATATATATATATAATATACAGTGATCCCTCATTTATCGCGAGGGTTAGGTTCCGGAACCCGTCGCAATAGGTGAATTTTCGCGAAGTAGGAACACCTTTAAAAAAATAAATAAATAAATAAAATAAAAAATTATATACATATATATATATATATATTTCTTAAAGATTATTGTGACATCAGGTTGGACCAAAGAATGATAAAATAAAACAGTCTTTATCAGGCTGTAAAGAGAAACAGATGGAGAGTGTAATGACCTGTCAGATGTGAAGGGATTATAAAAGATGTGTAATGAATATCCAGCTCTCTGCTGGGTTTTAATATACAGTATTTCCCCCTTATCGCGGGGGTTCGGTTCCGGGACCCGGCGCGAACCAGGAAAATCGCGGAGTAGGATCAGCCTATATGTACATAGATATTTTATTTTTACGTTTACACCGTATAAACCCTCCCTGTACTGTTAACAAACCACCCTTTACTTCATAAATAACAGCATGCAAGCGTATATTTATATGACATACTCATGTACATAGGTATTTTACAATTATTTTTACGTTTACTGTATAAACCCTCCCTGCACTGTTAAACAACCACCCTTTACTTTATAAATAACAGCATGCAACGTAAATTTATATGTACGTGATAGGTAAACTTACCTTATCTGTTATGGTTAACATTTTCCTTTGCCGCTTAGGCTCACTACAAGAAGCCTTAAAAGATGAAGGATGCTTGGGAGGCATTGCAAAGGTTAAAATATGCAAGTAAAAAAATCACAAGCAAAACATATTAATAATAATAAGCACAACGTGAACGGCGCACACGAGTGAGGCGAGACAATGGAAGATGGTGGAAGCCTTTGTCCGAAACACTGATAGCGGTATTGTATTTTACATGTTGCAATACTGTTAGTATTTATGTTTTTTACTATTTTTTACTGTTTTATTATTCTTAGGCTAAGAAATAAATTTTTTTTATCAATAAAATCATGAAACTACTGGAAATATAAATATATATGCTAGCTCACGTAGGTGCGACCCCAATACATTGTACGCTATCGAACACAAGCAAAACGTTTAATAAGCACAACGTGAACGGCGCACACGTGAGTTAGACTGAACGAGCCTTTGTCCGAAATGCTGATAGCGGTATCGTATTTTACATGTTGCAATACTGTTAGTATTTATGTTTCTTACTATTTTTTACTGTTTTATTATTCTTAGGCTAAGAAATACGTTTTTTTATCAATGAAATCATGAAACTACTGGAAATATAAATATATATGCTAGCTCATGTAGCTGCGACCCCAATACATTGTACGCTATCGAACACTATTTCGCATGATGCAATAATGTGAGTTATACTGTACGTACGTATATCATTCAGTTATTAGTACAATGTATATTAATCTAAAATTCATTTACTTATTTGATGATTGTACAAAATCTATTGTATTTATTCATTGTAATTTGGACCAAATATTCCTATTGTAAAGATTATACTTTTGAAAAGAGGTGGTCAATAAACGTATCTATCTAAATTTATGTTTTTTACTGTTTTATTATTCGTAGACTGGGGAATAATTTTTTTTTATCAATTAGATAATGAAATATGTTTTTTCAATAAAAAAAATGAAAATACTGAGAATTTTAATTTTTTTAATATTTTAATATTTTTGCATATACTCAAAAAAAAAAAAAAAAAAAAAAAAAAAAAAAAAAAAAAAAGTGGTACAGTAAAAACGCGAACCAAGAAAATCGATACAGGGGGGGGAACACTGTACCTCTGCATTACTCTCAAGATGTCTATTCCAAAAATTCTCCATAGATCTTATTATTATTATTATTATTATTTTTAACAATAATTTTCCTTTGATAATGATTGTGGAGATTATTACTATTATTATTAATATCATTATTATTACGAACTTGTAATTAAACCATTATTTTTACAATAAATAATGTAGTTTTGGTTGAATGAACAAGAATTAAAGATGTCTCACTCTCTCGCCAACATTCTATTCTACCCAACCCCCCACACTCTCTTTGTCCCAGTATGCAGTTATTAAAGTAAATAAACCAACAGATGTACAAACAATAATGAGCCCTTAATAATAATAATAATAATGATGATGATGATAATCTCCACAATCATCATCAAAGGAAAATTAGTTGCCAATAATAATAATAGTAAGATCTAAGGAGAATTATTGGAATAGACATCATGAAAGTAATGCAGAGGTATATTAAAACCCAGCAGAGAGCTGGAGATTCATTACACATCTTTTATAATCCCTTCACATCTGACAGGTCATTACTCTCTCCATCTCTGTTTCTCTTTACAGCCTGATAAAGGCCGTTTTATTTTATCATTTTTGGCCCATCCTGGTGTCACACAAAAAAAAAAAAAAAAAAAAAAAAAAAAAAAAAAAATAATAATAATAATAATAATAATAATAATAATAATAATAATAATAATAATAATATATATATATATATATATATATATATATATATATATATATATATATATATATATATATATATATATTGCGATACAGTGAATTCGCGAGAGGTGAATCACGAGAGAGCGAGGGATTGCTGTATATGTATGTATATATATATATATATATATATATATATATATATATATATATATATATATATATATATATATATATATATATATATATACAATTTCTTTAATGAGTGCGACACTAAGGTGGGAAAAGAAAATTGCAGCTATTCAGCATGATCACCAAGAATAAATTTAAGAAAAAATAGCATCTTAAGGACAAGGCAAAAATAAGATAATGATAAACAATAAATATAGCAGGATGAAAAAAGTCAAAGTAATGAAGACGCAGAAATGTGGCAAGGTCAGGTATTGAGATGATGACAATTCTATTCTTTCAAAGACAAAAAGTAAAGAAAGACAAATGCAGGAAAAAGATTCTAGTCTGGAAGTTGAAGGAATGAAGAAGTCACTGCACAGATCAATCCGCGAGCTACATATCTCCACATGGTACAGGTGAGACAAGGCTGCTTGGCACATGTTAGGCAGCCTTGCCAGTATAGGAGGGATGCAACTTGTCAACTCATCAATAGTAATGGAAGTAGTACCGATAAAAAAATGAGAGAGATGCCACCTTCCAGAGAAAAGAAAGAAAACCAAGAAGAGATGTAAGAGCAGGATCACTGATAAGTCTATTCGTTAAATTCCCCCTTATCAAGGATATAAGTGTCAGAAGAAGCACCCCAGATATGACAAAAGTGTTTTAAGCAGAAATGTATAAAATCTTTATAAATTTTCTGTAGCTGAGACAAAGAAAAGATAGGGAAACAGAACTCCAAATTTCTTAGATGCGACTGTAGCAATTTAAATTATGTTATTTCTCCAAAAATTGTTAAAGGATATCTGTATACCTAACATGTTAAAACAACGAGAGAATAAGTAGCTTTCAAAAACTAAAGGGCTATCTGGAGAAGAAGATAAAGATATAGTAAGAAACAGAGTCTTGGAGGTATTGATTTGACTAAAGTTGGGTGCCCCACTCAGATCTAAAAGTATTAGCAAACATGATACAAGACTGACTTCGAGCAGCAGGCAAAAGTAGTGAGAAGAAGGCAAAGGACACATGAAGGGTAGAATCATCAGCAAAGGCATGGAGAAAAAGAGAGAATTGGAGAAAAAAGATAATGAGAAGGAAACGAGTAAATGAAAAACCACAATCCTGTGGAACCCCACCAGCAAATGAAGTATGCTAGATATTAAGCCAAAAAAAAACCACACATATGAAATTATCAAAGAGAAAACTAGAAGTCAAAGAACAGATAAAGGGTACAACCATAAGCAGGAATTTGGCTAAAAGAGCCCAGTGCATCACACTGTCAAAGGTTCCATCATCATGGGCGACGATATTGGATTAACCATAGTTCTCCGGAGATGACCATACATTAGTGAGGTAGAATTGGAGGTCTCCAGTGGAACCTGCCCTGCGAGAGCCATACTGGCGAAGAGAAATAAGCAAATTAGATTCAGATGTTTCCAGAAATGAGAGTTGAGCAGTTTCATATACTATAGTGATAGCAGAGGTTAAAGAAATTGGTTGATATAGAATGAATACCCTTCTTAGGAAATGACTGGATGAAGATATACTAGTTGAGAGAATGAGGCAAATATGTGGGTAATGCACTAAATCCAGTTCATCTGCAAACTCCTAATGGAACCTTGCAGGGATATTGCTGGGTCCAGATGCCTCGATCATATTCAGAGTGAAGAACCCTATGGATTTTACATATAGAAAGAATAGGAAAGGGCATAGGATTAGAAAGGGGTATGTGAGGGTCAACTTTGAATCTGATCAGAGTCGTGATTTCCTGCAGAAATAAAAGCGGAGCAACTTAAATTAGAATGAGAGGCTTCATACGCCTGGCATGCCAGATCCCTAGCCTGAGTAGCCACTGAGAATACATGGTCAACCAGGATTAGAGGGAGAGTAAGATTTGAGAGAGGTGGGGGATGCATTCCTACATTTCCGAGGTTACGATCTCAGCATCTTTGTGGGCTGCCTGATCAGGGTTATGGGTTTGACAGTAGTAGACATCTCACAGCAAATCACAATAAATGTTACATACATTATTATGCTGGGTATGCTCGTAGTACCAAAGGTGGAGCTGTGTAGAAGGGATCACTGGTGAGGAGAAGGAGAAAAAGGAAGAGATTGAGATCATAACATGGTCAAAATTACCATGAGGGAAAACTACAGAATATGAATAGTTAGCAGGAGTAGAAGTAAAGAATAGGTCAAGAATGTTAGCTGCAAGGTTGTGACAATCGGGAACATGCATAGGATGTTTGATATGATAATCTGCTTAATATTGTAAGCAATAGAAAAAGCTAGGGTCTCATTTCCCCCACATCAGTGAGCAGAATGAAGCCATTCACTGCAGTGTATATTTTAGTCTCCAATGTAGAGACCTTCAGCATGTGGGTGAGAAGACAAGACACATCAGTGAGCAGAATGAAGCCATTCACTGCAGTGTATATTTTAGTCTCCAATGTAGAGACCTTCAGCATGTGGGTGAGAAGACAAGACACAATGAGAGTAAATAAAATTTTTAAAAAATTTAAGTATTTTACAAATATAGAGGCCATGTTTTATAAGTTTCCCAGATACTGCAAAACAATAATAAAAAAAAAGAAATAGCTCTCAACACTTTTAAATGCATTTAAGCTCTCTTTTTCATCAGACTCAAAAACAAAGGTTTGTAAAAAAAAAAAAAAAAAAAAAAAAAAATCAGGGAAGATAGGACTGCTAGCCCTAACTATTCTATCCCAGTTAATTTTCAATTTCTCCATGCATGGAATATGAATAAGGAGCTCTTTCTCCCCAGACACCAGGGACAATAAACATAAAACAGTATACGAATTTTTTTTTTTTTATGATTGTGACACCAGGACGAAAAAAAAAAAAAAAAAAAGTTATCTACCCTCATCAGGCCTGGGTACGAAGAAAACTAGAGAGAACCAGAGATCGGGAGTGTATTGTGACTTGTCAGATGTGAAGGGATAATAAGACATGTGCAACGAATATCCAAGAATATTCGGTGTTGATGTAGGCATAGAAAGAGAACCGTAACTGAAGGAAGACTTAACATCGAACTGTCCTGGACAGTCTTATTTAATTAAAAGGTGAAGTAATACTGAATAATATAAAAATAACTGACCATTTGCCTAATTCTATGGAAACTCTTTCCATGGAACTGGAATGCCTGCTCAAAGAGAACTTTATCTTCCGTCGTCCATTCATCGGGAAAGGGGGTGAAATTTGCAAGATCAGCTGTGGCTTTCTCCAGATCATGACGATGCCAGAAGAGCATTCCTAAGGCCTGTTCTGCATTATACCCATATTTGTCTTTTGCTAGCCATATGTACTGCTCCACTGAAATGATATACTGAGATTTAAAATTACAGATGAGGAAAGCATATTCCCAAGCAGGTACAGCCACGTAAGCTGAGACTCTTAAAATATTTAGAAAAAATCTATCATAAACGAATACCTGTATACAATTCTGTATGTAAAATATGGAAACTATATGAAGGGGCAGTAAAATGTGGATAACAAGGCTTAGAATATCTTGCACAAAAGCAAATGTGACATCTTTCTTACAATAAAAAATACCCGAGTGTGATTGAAAATCAACACGTCATCAACAAAATTGACTCACAACTCTCTTCGTTGATTTCGTGCTTCGGTGCCCAAACCAGCAAGGCTCGTTCCGGACACTGTTCTGGTCGACGTTCTGGAAAAATATAGTCACATTAATATGCTTTGGATTTTACGACAATATCCCTCTGCATACATCTACATAAATGTAATGGATGTCACATACACTGCGTGAATTTATCAACAGAAGGATATCAGAGAAATAAAAGTCAATATAAGAAAAATAAATAGGAAATTCATTATCAAAATTTATCTTTGTAGAAATATAAGGTGTTATACACGGTATAACTGGATAGAAATAATTTATTTATTCCAAAAATTTATCAAGTGCTCACTTATATATCATATTTACTACTAGGGGAAAGTAAGCATTTTCAAGAATCTTAGAAGTAATAGAAATGGTTCATGAAAAACCAAATCAATTCTTTAATTCCTCTTGACAGTGTCATATATGAACAAGACACAATAAAATGAGCAATTCCTGTGTCTTTTCAACAGTAGACAAACCTGCAGCCATTCACAAACCAAAATGCCCCCAGCATATTTTGCTATAACTGTCATCACTCAAAATATTACAGCTAGAGATTTCTCAATATCTAGCTGAGCGCAGCAAGGACATAGCAGGGCTTCATCATACCCCACCTATATTCATCCCTTTCATCTACTGTTGCATGACAAGAAAATATTTAAGAGCTTGAGTCCACCACCACATTGCTACCCTATTCCTCTCATTGGGTTCTAACATGCACATGCAGGGAATGTAAGGACAGTGCTCTTTCTTCACAACAACAAGGGAAATATTCAGTAAGACATGCCTTTTTTAAGGCACAATATATATATATAGAAAGTGATCCACTTAAGTCCTACCTTGTGCTGGCAATATAGATGGAATTTCTGCCTGGAATGCTTTACCAACACGCATGCCACTATCTGAAATACAAATAAGCCATATCAGAACCTCGCTATATCGCGGTTCACTTATCACGAATTCAGTGCATCGCGGTATTTTTTGTCGATTGTTTCTTTTGTGGGTACAGTATATGCGAAAATATTAAAAAAAATAAAAATTTTCAGTATTTTCATTATTTTATTGAAAATTTTGTTTTTAATTATTTTATTGATAAAAAAATTTATTTCCCAGCCTAAGAATAATAAAACAGTAAGAGATAGTAAAAGAAAAACATAAATATGAACACGAAACTCTGCACCATAGAAAGTACGATACCGGTATCGGCGTTTCAGAAATCGCAAAGGGTCGCACCTACGTGAGCTAGCATATATTAAAATTTCCAGTAGTTTCATTATTTCATTGATAAAAAACGTATTTCTTAGCCTAAGAATAACAAAACAGTACAAAATAGTAAAAAACATAAATACTCACAGTACTGAACCATGTAAAATACGATACCGGTATCAGCGTTTCGGAGAACGAAAAGGGTTGCACCTACATGAGCTAGTAAACATTGAAATTTTCATTATTTTATTGATAAAAAAGTATTTCCTAGCCTAAGAGTAAAAAAACAGTAAAAAATAGTAAAAAACATAAATTTAAACATATATACTCACAGTACTGCACCATGTGAAATACTGTACGATAGCATACACTGTATTGGCGTCTTGGAAAACGCAAAGGCTCGCACCTACGTGAGATAGTTCATGGAATGCTATTGGCTGAAAGGGTAAGAGACGATGAATCACAAAACTGTTTTTCTGTATGTTCTGTATCATGGGGTCTGATTGGCTTTTCGACTGAAGCTTGGTTCTCCCACGATCTTCCATTGTCTCGCCTCACTTGTTCAGTCTAACTTACATGTGCGCCATTCGCGTTGTGCTTATTAATATGTTATGCTTCAGGTTTTTTTTCAATAACAGTCTCCTACGCCTAAACAGACTCCTCTTTAATTTCAAGCGGCTCCTGCAGATCTTCTTTAACATGTGATTTACAAGAGATTTCCTCTACTGGGGAAGCATAAGTATCATTTCCTTTGCCTCAATAGACTCCTCTTTAATTTCAAGCGGCTTCTGCAGATCTTCTTTAACGTCTGATTTACAAGAGATTTCCTCTACTGGGGGAGCATTAGTATCATTTTCACAGTTTTCAATGCCATCCACTTCCATTATAGAAGGAGAAGGAACACAATTGGTTTCTGAAGACTGACCTGAATTGAGACCAGTTTGTGCAAAGTCCAAAGTATACTGTATTTCAAAATATCACTGATAGGATACTTGGCATCTCCACTTCCATATTTTTCATAATGATCAAGGGTTTTCATAAGTACTATATATTCAATTCACTTCGTAACTTAGCCACGAGGAAATCGAAGAACATGGCCTTACACTCGAACGTCTGGCAGCCATGTATGAACACGTGAAAGCACTCCAACAACTCTCACAAGAACATGATGATAATATGGTTCATTCAGTGACCTTCTGCAATCTTCTCGACGATGCCATGTCATTACCACCTCATTCACGGTAAGTTTACCAATCACTTTCATATATATAAATTTATGCTTGCATGCTGTTATTAATAACGTAAAGGGTGGTTTGCTAAGAGTACAGGGAGGGTTAATACAGTAAACGTATATATAAATGTAAAATACCTATGTATATAGGGTGATCCTACTACGCGGAAATTCACCTATCGCGGTCGGTCCCAGAACCGAACCCCCATGATAAACAAGGGGTTACTGTGTGTGTATCTATAAATATATATATATATATATATATATATATATATATATATAATATATATATATATATATATATATATATATATATATATATATATATATATATATATATATATATGCAGTATATATATATATATATATATATATATATATATATATATATATATATATATATATATATATATATATATATATATATATATATATATATATATATATATATATATATATATATATGTTTTCATTTCTCGAGAATCACATGAGTATTGTGAATAGTTATGGCTACGTAAGGAAATTGAAAGAAATTTTGAGATCTTTAGTACTTTGTACTTTCAAGTGTACAGTATTACCTATCTTCAGAGGAATCTACTTTGTACAAACGAATAAGGCGATATAAATACATACAGAAAACAGGAGAAAAAAAGAAATTAGCAATCCATCAAAGGAAATCATTCCTAGACCATACCACCATACGCTGTATGAGTTTGGTGAAGGTGTGAAGACCAAGTAAATTAGATAGGGTCAGTGGTAGGAGGAAAAGGGAACATAACAAATTATAAAAAAAAAGTAGTAACAGTGAACAAAAGACACTAAATTTAATGATAATAATAATAGCAAAAATAAGTGCTAATAATAGTAATACTAATAATAATAACACAAGTAATAATAATGATAATAATCATAAATGAAATAATACTAACCAAAAATAACAACAGTACAGCAATAAGGACAAAAATGATGATATAAACCGTAATCAAAAGATTTAGACTTGGCTGACCTAAGAAGGGTGATTAGTAAAGTTAAATGTACATACTGTATTGTGAAAAAGATCCAATCACAATAAGTGATATAAACAATACAAAAAACATACACTTAATATATGGTGTTTATCTAACAATAGTTAAAGACAGTACAACACAAGTAACCTTTCCCCAGAGTGACACATGAGCAAATATTAAACCAAACCATAAGAGAAAAGATACCCAAAATGACTTAAGTTCATATTTATCTGAAATAAGGGAAAGCATAGTTCAAAAACAATAATGAATCCACCTTAAAGATATAAATGTTACACTGTATCTAAAAATCAATCAGCGTATAGGGAAAATTACTCATTGAAGACAACTTTAGGTTCAATAGCCAATGATATGACTCAAAGGAATCATGAGGGTAGGAGTGCCAAGCCAGTAATGCTCGATCTCATTTCAGCATTTGACATAGTGGAACATAGATATCTTTTAAGTGACCTAAAGTTAATTGGCACTGACAGTGATGAATATCCACGGTTTGAAAGCTACCTATAGAACACAGTTGTTATAATTCTTATTTCACAAACGAAATATAAAACAAGAGACAAAAGAAGTACCACAATGTAGTGTTTTGGCCCCAAACTATTTACTATCTATACAACTGAATTATACTGGCTCCTTAAAAAACATAATGTAAGCTCTAAACTATATGCAGATAATAGCCAGTACTGTTTACCTGTTACAGCCATTCAAAATACCATGAGTATGATTTAAAAAATAATGACCGACAATAAAAATCTGATGGCCAATAATAAAACTGAAACTATTGTGATAAATATGAATGTATATTGTTTAGAAATAAAAATAATTATTCATAAATTGTTAATAAATAAATTTTTAGACCTACTTGGCTTGTGTGGTAAATTAAAACTGCGCACTGAACAGTTTGTGAGAGTGGAGGACGAATACACTGCTAGCAGCACTATTGTATTTGTATATATAAAGTCCATGGCTTTATATGTATTTGTTTATGCATTTGGTTATTTGCAGAAATTAGATTTATTTATCTATGTATTTAGTTATCTAAAGAATTAGACTATGAAGAAGAAGAACTATCGCTCAGTTAAAATTTACTCAAGTATATAGAAGAAAATCAAAGAAACGAATTCATGAACAGAGTGCTTGATGAAAAATAAAATATGCAAAAAAATTATTGGGCAATATCAACTAAAGTATTTATGGGTAGAGTAACTATCTTCGATAAAGAACTGAAATCTATTACGAAACAAGATGTGAAAAGGAAAATTAAAAGCAATGATCTTAGCAAATGGATACATGAAGTACAAGAAAAGTCATGTTTAAAAATTTACTCCGAATGGAAACAGAAATGAAAAGTGAAAAAAAGTTATATGACAACAGACCAGCATCAATTATATTTTACAAAACAACAAATATAAATTTGGAGAAAGAGAAACCAGTAGGACACCACAATAAGAATGCATTTGTTTAGAGAAGCACTGTTGTAAATGCATTGCTTCTGAACCTGAACCACACATCCACCATATTGCTGATTGTGCATTTTGCTGTAATTATATACTCTCAACATGATTATAATGTGAGCCTCCTGTAGATTCAGGAGAAAGCAAAAAGATTGCTTGATGCTGTGAAAATGGGAAAATGGGGAAGATTCATGGCCCACTTTCCGATCGCATGCCATATTATTATTCTTGTGCTCATTCGCTGGTATTAAGCCGTTCGACCCTTAGCTGGATATGGGAGCTAAAGTTATCCAGATGCAAGCCAACCACAATAATAAAGATAAGTAATACTGTACATTATAGTGTACTTTTACTATTTTTATATCTTAGATTATTTTCCTGTTTTACGGCATTTATTTTTAGCATTGGTGGAGGACCTAGGATCGAATTTAGTTGTTTTACAACCTTAGATGATATCCGGGTCACAGCAGCTGTTAGGAATGGAACCCTGTTGTAAATCAGGGACCCCCTGTATATTAGTACATAAACAAGTAATGTCATGATTAGATTATTGCAATTCCTTTTATTATGGTTTGTCTAACATACTAGTGAGAAAACTTAAACACATAAAGAACAAAGCTGCCAGATTGAAAAAAAAAAAAAAAAAAAAAAAAAAAAAATCCCACTGCTAGTGAAAATACCTCCAACACTAGTAGAGTTATACACGGGTTTAATGATGAAATTGAGAATTGCATATAAGATCATAAAAGAATAATTGGATTTCCTACATATGAAAGTAACAATATCGCTGCTGACATATGTCAGCATATCATCTTACACATCACATTGCCTTACTTCAGGCTAAGTACTATAAAAGGCTTCATTATACAGTTAGCAGCATCGTAAAACTGAATTTACTGTTACTTGAGTGTAGAAACATTGCTGATGCAGTAAGACGAGTGTCTAAAAGTGATTATAATGTGGATATATGAAACTTTGATAGTATATTGAGGCACCAGTTTTCTGGGCGCAATAACATGAACATAGGAGAGTACCTTTTCTTTGAAATGTAAAAGCTGCTCATGGTGAGACAGTGTTGCACACTGAATAGCCCCTTTTTATGTTGTTATTATGAGTATAGAGTATTATTAATAATGTAGCACTTTTTTTTAAATCTAATTTAAGAAGCATATTATAAGACATCAATTCCATGTTACTATGTATCTTTACACAAGCCTGCTGGCTAGTACAGTGGTAACGCGCTGGCTTCGCATTCATGAGGTCGAAAGATCGGTCCCCGTCCAAGACCGAGAGTTTAAGCTGTTTACTGGCAGGAACTGCTGTGGTTGGACATCACAGTGGGGGGTTGGGGCTTGCCCTGGCTGACGAATACCCATTGTAATGAAATGGAAATAAAGTTATACAAAATAAAGGAACTGAATTGAATTGAAAATAATGTGCTACAGCTGGATGAAGCCAAACACTTACAAGAATATTTGGTTCCTCGCAGATTTGAAACTGGCGTCACAGTAAAACAGGCCAATGATTAATAAAGGGTCTTCAAGCCAAGAACATACCATGACACTGAAGACAGATCTCTTCAATACAGTGCTACAAGATTATATAACAATTTGCCAGTGGAAACAGTGTTCAGTTTAAGAAAAGACTAATAATGTATCTACTAGGAAAATGATAAGACATGAATTTAAAAGCTTTAAACGATCAGTTTGAAGTTTGATAAGTATATAAAAGAGAAGTATTTTATGTATCAACGAAAGGCCTGCCAGAGCAAGTGTTGTGTACTTGAGTGAGAGCAAGTATAGTAATGCCCCACAAATACCTCTGTGAAGGAACTTCCTTTGGGGTCTGCATTATCACCAAGCAGGGGAACTACAAAATTTAGCATTAGAAAAAGTAGAAACCACTGGAGAGAGAGAGAGAGAGATAATCTCATTTAAAAGTAAAACTCGAAATTTCCTTTTAATCACGACAATATTATGCATAATGAGTACAATACTAACATAGGGAACATAAGCAATAAGTATCCGAAACGTGATCAGAGTATAAGATAATAAACTTGATGCTTTTTTTTTAGGTGCATTATAAGCATTTATGGCTCTCTGTATACAGGATAATGGCTAAAGCAGCAAATATCCTCCTTGTCTATGCTAAAGATAAGGAGAAAGTGCCCAGTCCATTTTGCCTTCTCACTTCTCAACGCTGCTGATTAGCAAGAGTCAGCAATCAAACAGCTCTGCAGGAGATGTCAAGAGGATGGTTTGGAGCATTTCTCCCCATCAATTGCCTTTGGGTCTCTCCCTCCAGATTTTCTCTCAGGGGTTTACTCCCCCAGCATTTCGCATTCTCATGTGCACCTGCGAGGAAGAAGGAACAGATGCAGGTAGTACCACATACTGTCACAGTGGTAGCAGAAATTTGCCCGACTTGACATAACAATATGAATCATGTACGTAATAAGGTCAGTAACTGCTGAAGTACGAAAATCAATAAGGTCAGTAACTGTTTAACTAAAAAATTCAATAACATTTTCGTTCATGATATGATCATTTAGGATGGGCCTACAACCGTAAATGTCATCTTAGACATTTAAGAACGAGAGAGAGGAGCTCATAAACTACACATAATAATGTGTAAATTATGAGGTTTGACTTTCACAACCCTAAGAGCGACATGAAAAAAATAATAATAAACAATGAAAAACTATCTAAAACAACTTTAATAATCACTAACGTCCATCATTAACATAGTTTCATAATGGGGGGGGGGTAGCAAACCTAACCAAATCTATATGAATTTTAAACCAGATTTCATGGGATGTAATTCATCTCACTGGGGCATGAAAGCAAAAATTTCCTTCTGGTTAGAGATCATTAGATGGTTTCCATGTTCCCATTTCATAGCTCTATATATAAGACTACAAAACCTATTTAAGAAAGGCAAAAGTAGCACATACAGGATGAATAAAAAATGTTGATTAAAGACTCGGAAGAGTATAATGAGGCCCGAATAACTCACCCCCATCTTTTTCGACATCGTCACAGTTTCCCGAGAGGTGTCCATTGGTGGGACTGCCGCCTCTCGATTTCTTATTAAAATCGTCTTTCACCTCTGCAGTATTCTTACTGCTGGCTGTGACCATCTTATGCGGCTTAATCTTGAAGGTTTTAATGAAGGTGACGAGACCCTCACGATGTCCCAGGATTAAAAATGGATATGAAATCCAATTATTGTAAGATCCGTTCCTCTCAGAGATGTCGGCCAGGGCAGCGAGCCTGTGTTCATAGCTCTGGGACGTAAACAAAAACCTCGTACCGTACTTTTTACATCATCTAGGGTTAGAATTAAATAAATCTACCTTTATAGGATTAACTATTCAAACCTAATCTTTTTTAGGTGATCTCAATTGCATAAATGTCTCATCATTCGCAAAAATTCTAATAATTATTCAAATTTTTTTATTATTTAAAATTCAACTTTAAAAGGTACAGTACGCATGATACATTGATACAAAAACACTTTCGCCACAGCATCACAGCCCTTTATTATTACTTATGGAATATTCCATGCCAAAAATATTAACAAAGAAGCATTAACTCCAGCTATCGACAAATATTTATTAATATTTGAGTATAATAATGAATACAAATTTTTATTTATACGAATATTCCAGATAAGCAATTCTGATGTCTTCAGATCATAGGAATTAAATCAGCTGCAAGAAGAAAGATTCTGGAGGCGCGAACTTTGAATCAAAAACTTAAACTACGAAAAATAATAATAATAATAATAATAATAATAATAATAATAATAATAATAATAATAATAATAATAATAATAATAATAATAATGATAATAATAATAATAATAATAATAACAACAACAACAATAATAATAATAATAATAATAATAATAATAATAATAATAATAATAATAATAATAATAATAATAACAATAATAATAATAATAATAATAATAATAATAATAATAATAATAATAATAATCAATAATAATAATTATAATAATAATAATAATAATAATAATTATTATTAATAATATTATATTATTATTATTAATAATAATAATAATAATTATCATTATTATTATTATTATTATTATTATTATTATTATTATTATTATTATTATTATTATTATTATTATTATTATTATTATTATTCCCCTGCGTGTCGTAAGAGTCGACTATGGGACGGAGAGAGGGGACTGGAAATCCTCTTCTCTGTATTTTCTCTTCCCTAAAATTCAGAGTATTTTATCTTGACCCAGCCACTCATGTAAATAGGTAGATTAATATTATTATTATTATTATTATTATTATTATTATTATTATTATTATTATTATTATTATTATTATTATTATTATTATTATTATTATTATTGTCAATATTATTATTATTATTATTAATATTATTATGATTATTATTATTATTATTATTATTATTATTATTATTATTATTATTATTATTACTATTATTATTATTTTAATGTAGATGTGGATGAAGTGATAAGTGAGGTAAAAGGAAGAGTCTTGCTTGGAATTAGTGGGTGAGTATGGAACGATGTGGAAATGGAAACAATTTCTTTTTGTAGATGACACAGCACTGGTGGCTGATACTGAGAATGAACTGATTCATACGGTGACTGAGTTTGTTAGGGTGTGAAAGAAGGAAGCTGTGGGTGAATATTGGTAAAAGTAAAGTCATGAGATGCACAAGAAGTGAAAAATGTTGGCTGATTGAATGTAGGAGTGAATGGGGAGTTGTCTGAAGAAGTTTAGAGTTTTAAGTATCTGGGGTCGCACTTAGCAAGGAATGGACGAGTGAATATGGATGTCAGCCACTGAGTGAAGGAAACGAGGAAATGCCTAAGTGGCTTGAATTGTGTGATGAGAAAAGGGTATTTAGAAATGATGCAAAGAGAAGGATATGTGACTGTGTGATTGTGCAGAGAAAACTGTTTGTAGTAGAGACTTGGAGTGCAAGAGAGGATGAGAAGATCAAGTTGAATGTAATGGAGATGACGTGCTTGAGAAGCATGATTGGTGTATATAGAATAGATAGAGTAAGGAATGAAGAGGTCAGGCAGAGAAAGAGTGTTGAAAGAAAGCTGTCAGCTAGGCTACATCAGACAGTACTGGGTTGCTTTGGGCACATGGGAAGGATGATTGATGAACAACTAGCGAAGAGAGTGTGGAGGGCAGCAGCGGTTGGAGTGGGGCCAAGAGGGAGACCTAGATAGAGATGGGTGGACGATGTGAAGAGGGCATTGAATGCATGTGGAATGTCAGTGGAGCAGGGAAAAGAGTGTGCAAGAGATAAGAATAAGTGGAGGGATATTGTGCATAGCACAGTGAAATGTGATGGACGGCTGGAGGGGAATTACCATGAAATGAAGTTGTTGGGTAAACCAGCTGAGGATTTCGGGCCTCTTTGCAGAATATCTTTGCCCACCTACCTTGTGGATGATCCAAGCAGGGTGATAGGGGGGAAGGTGGTGACTCTTTTTCCCCAAGGAGCTAAGAGGAATAATTAAGGCATGTGTGGATCGTGGTGGATGCATGTATCTTGGTTCGGTCACCCCCTTTACAAGGGGGAA
>JAXCGZ010019159.1:0-22500 GCA_037179515.1 Halocaridina rubra
CTCGTTGTTTTATTTAATGGGCTTTTCCTTCCATTTTAGACTGTATGTTAACAGTTCAGTGTTATTAATATATATATATATATATATATATATATATATATATATATATATATATATATATATATATATAAAGTTGATTAAAGGTGGAAGGTAGGGATGCTTGCGTATACTGGTTGAACCATGAAAGGCAGACTTAATGTCTGTTGTAATGGGTTATCTGGTTAGGCAGCAGGACTTTGAAGCTTGCGACGTAAGTTTAAGTCCACTGATGATCCAATTAATATCGTGGATAACATTATTATTATCATCATGGTTTCACTGCATATATATATATATATATATATATATATATATATATATATATATATATATATATATATATATATATATATATATATATATACATATATATATATATATATATATATATATATATATATATATATATATATATATATATATATATAAACTGCCACAAATACTTTAAAATAATAAGTAAAGAGGATTTACCTTTACAGCGGTAGTGATTATTTGAACCACCTGATGTAAATTTATTTAAACTAGAGTAAAAAAAAAAATCATGATTTGAATCAGAACGATCTTTTTTTTCTTTCATTTTTTACAAAATATTGTAATGTGTCTAATTTCATTTAGTTAAATATCCGGCTACGCAATTTATTCAAAAGGAATTGAATGTAATTCTACTCCTTGGTAACGATTTAGCTACTTGATTAGTTCCCCCAGAGGGAGGGGGCAAGAATACCTCTTCCGTGTTCCCCTGCAAGTCGCAGAAGTCGACTAAATGAGGCAGCGCAAGGAGACTAGGGAGCTCCTCCTCTGTATTTTCTTTCCGCAAAGAGTCAATATATTTTGCTTTGATTCAGCCACCACTCTTGTAAGGGGGAATATAGAGATTTGCTAAGTAGGAAAACATGTCGTACTTACTATGACGGAAAATTTCAGGCTATTTCAGCTTTACATCAGTTTTAGAAGTTTTAAATGTACAAACATAAGACTAAGACAGAGATATTTTGAGCAAAGAATAAATACAGTTTTGACATCTTCAAACTTTCTAGAAAATGTAATAGACCAATGGTATCAAAAGGCAGGTCTCTGATTCCTGAGCAGCAACACACTGCAAAGCAGAATGTCATGTTATCTTCCAAATTTCATGTCATTCATGGAGGAAGTGCACATTTAAAGAGCTTCATTTTGGCAAAAATGTTGTTGATTCCCTCTCCCCCTTTGTATGGTGGAAATGTTGTTGCATCATTAGCATTTGTTAAGAGGATTTTTTCATCATATGGTTCTGTATATTCTAAGATCAGGAAGCAATTAGGTGAGGAACAGACATCAAAGCTTGTGACTGTTCATAATCATTTCATGTAAGTATGTTTTAACAACACAATTTTTTCCAAAGGCTGAGAGCTGAGAAATGAAAGCTTACTTCTGTTGTGTGCATTCAAAGATCAGAAAAAAGTATCAAACCTGGAGGCTCTTCATTAGGATTTCTGCTGAGAACAAATTCAATATTAGTTACATTTGTTTTTTAAGGGATGAAAATTCTGAGAATTAAATATGTTTTAGCAAGTGTAGTTTTTTCCAAGAGAATATAAGAGCTTAAGACTGTTCAAAAGCATTTCATCTAAGTATACTTTCAGTATTAGAGTTTCATAAAAGGAAAACATTTACAATAAGTAAATGTTTACTTATGTTGTACTGATCGATTCTGTAATAGAACATTATTTTTTTTTTCTGAGAAATATGCCTAATGCTTTTTCTTCCATAAATTCAGCTGTCCCTCATCTTACACTGTTAATAGATTCCACACTTCCCATATAAGTAAAAAAATCGCATATAGTCCTTATCCTTATATAACCATGTCTGTAATCAGCATATAATCTTCTTCACAGCCTCCTGTATAATCTCAATTATGCCTAGATTACTGTTCTGTATTTAAGCTTTGCCAGACTTAATCTATATTTATGTAAAACAAATACTATAGTTCCTAGAATGCATTTTTGCGCGAGAATTTTTGTTAAATTATATATTCTTTAATATTTCCCAAACATGCATACTCAAAACTGCAATAATCAAAACCATATAAGGAGCGATACAACTATAAATGCCATAAGAACAGTTGTAGTAATTAGTTGTTATACTGTTCACCTTTGTGAGGGAATTAAAGTGGTCGGGGGATTAAACACACCAGAGTGCTGATTTATATAAAAAAAATCAATAAAAAAAACTAGATATTTTCATAATTTTTTAAATCACGATCTTTTCCAACCCTGAGATATATATATATATATATATATATATATATATATATATATATATATATATATATATATATATATATATATATATATATATATATTATGAGTGTGACTCCGGGAGAGGCAAGTAAATTGCCCTCATCAATAGAAGCCCGGGCAAGAAGAAAACATTAACACAAAGGAAAAGTAAAAGGTTAAGGACAAGGCAGAGATGAGGTAATGATACACAACAGGAAAAGGGTAGGCTGAAAGAATAGTCGAAGTACTGAGGACCTAGATATATGGCAGCATTATTCCCTGTGATGACGATAGATCCGCATTTTGAAGGAAGATAGTCTATTAGAAGTAGGAAAGACAGTAGGAGGAAGAGTTTTCTACAGTCTGGAGGTAGATGGGAAGAAGCAGTCACTGCAGCGACCAATCAGCGAGCTACAAATCTCCGCACAGTACCTTTGCGATGAGGCTGCTTGGCGAGTATTACACGGCCTCGGCAGTGGAGGAGGGATGCAACTCGCCAACTCATCAGAGAAGCGATGGAAGCATTAGCAATAGAAAAGAGAAAGGGAAGATACCTTACGGGAGAATCCAGATTAGAAGTAAGAGAAGGATCATGAATGAGTCTGACTGCCTTAGATTCAACCCTATCAAGGAGATAAGTATAAGAAGAAGCACCCCAGATGTGTGAGCAGTATTCTAAGCTAGGACAGATTAGACCTTTGTAGATATTAAGTAACTGTATAGAGGAAAAGTAATTGCGCAAAACGAAACAGAACCCGCAATTACTTGGATGCAGATTTAGAAATATGGATTATGTGATTCCTAAAAGATAAGTTTGAGGCTATATGGATTCCTATTATGCTGATAGAATTAAGAGGGCATATTTCGTTGGTTTCGGAGACAATAAGGCTATCAAGAAGAGAAAAAGATAAAGAGATAGCCAGAAACTGCATCTTGGAGGCATTAAATTTAACTAAATTTCGAGTACCCCACTCATTTACCTTCTGCAAATCAGAGTATAAGGAAGAGTGATACGAGACTGAAAACGAATGAAGAACCTTATGAACTTTGCGTGAAGAAAAGATAAGGGAGGGCGTAGGGTTAGAGCGGGGTAAAGAATGAGGGACAGGTGCTCTGGAATCGTTTATGCAAGAGTTGGCAGAAAAATTAGAGCCAAAGGGAGAGGCTCTGTCAGTGGGAGAGCAAGGTATAGAACCATCAGAACGAATAAGAGGGGGAAAGCTTGAGTTACAGAAGTTTTTTGGAGAGGTATTTGGCTACGGACCAGAAGCATTTATCAGTGGGAGAAGAGTTAAGGTCATCAACTTTCCTACTTATAAAGGAAGCTATATATATATATATATATATATATATATATATATATATATATATATATATATATATATATATATATGTGTGTGTGTGTGTGTGTGTGTGTGTGTGTGTGTGTGTGTGTGTGTGTGTGTGTGTGTGTGTGTGTGTGTGCGTGTGTGTGTATTTATATAACGATAATGTTTCTGGTAATTTTTGTTTGAGGGTGCTTGCTATTATCAAACTCTATATATTTTCCTTTTATCAGACTACCTTTATAATAATAATAATAATAATAATAATAATAATAATAATAATAATAATAATAATAATAATAATAATAATAATAATAATAATGATGTTTTTTATTTTTTACAAGGGAATAACGGGGTAAATAGAGAAATGTATGAAACCGAGGGGACAATTATTAAAAAATGGGTTTAGAATTACTTAAGTCTTTGAGATTAATCTCCCCAGGACAAAATCTTACCTTAGGCAATGACTGTTATGTACCTGTAGTCTTCATTATCTAGGACTTACCTTTAAAGACAGCAAATATATGAAAACATACGAGAAAACCAATACAATAATAATAATAATAATAATAATAATAATAATAATAATAATAATAATATATTCAGATAAGTGTGTAGCATCTGTCTAGTGGTAATAATAATAATAATAATAATAATAATAATAATAATAATAATAATAATAATAATAATAGTCTATCTATATTTTTAGCCTTATAAGGGATGTGGCTGAGTCAAGGTAAAATACACTGGCTCTTTGGGAAGAGAAAATACAGATGAGGGGATTCCCATTACCTGGCTCAGCCTCATTTACTCGACTCTTACGACACACATGGGAACACAGATGAAGTATTTTAGCCCCCCTCCCTTAGTGGGATATAATAATAATAATAATAATAATAATAATAATTATTATTATTATTATTATTATTATTATTATTATTATTATTATTATTATTATTATAGTAATAATAATAATAATAATAATAATAATAATAATAATAATAATAATAATAATAATAAACGAAGATGATGAAAGCGTAACCTCCGAGAGAGATGGTCTGGTGCATTTGGTGGGAAAAATGCAATGACGTCACACCATCTGGATCATTCTTCCCGCTGGGTTCGGCAGCACTCGAGAGGCCGAGACACCCTCGTCAGCTATATGTCCACCAACAGATTAGTGCATTGCATCGCGACCTCCGAGAATTTGACCCTGTGTTATTCTTGTTTGAAATTCTGGAAGTTTCGTCTACATACCCCATTGGTGTTCCTTTAGGTAAGTTAACGTTTTCAAAATCCCTTATTATAACCATCAATATAATCTAATATTGATTTTAATTCGTATTGGAGTTAGCTTAGGCTATAAGTTTTTTCTTTCTTTAATTTAATAATCATGAGTTCCCCAGCCATATTATTAAAGCAAGCTACGTAGCCTAATCTAAATTGTTTTTAATTCGGATAAGTGATGACTAAGTAATATCTTACTCATAAAATATTTTCACATCAGCATTTTAATTAAAATCCTTACCCACTATCTATGAAATCCTGGCTTATCAATTAAAATTTCACGTTATCTGAGCTATAACCTTAAGAATTAGGCTATCATGTATATGATTCTGCATCAGAGCTGACAGAATTACAAGTTCATTCATATAATCCCTACAATGCACTATAACTTGTTTGCAATCCCATACACAACATTTTAATCATTTTGTTTCATAGATTTGTGGTTAGGAGTGAATTTATCCTACCTTTATATTCATATCAAAGCTATAAGAATTAAAATGCTAGTTCTAATATTTTTGTACAATTTACTGAAATATATGTTTAAAACTTCACACATGTAGGCTGGAAGTAATACTTTTAAATAATTTTCATTTAGTACAAAAATAATATTAAGAAATATCTTATTGTAATATTCAAATGGTATCAGTACAAATAAAATTAAAATGGACATTCAAATAATTCTGCAGAATGTACAGTAATACACATGATATATATCTCACCCGATCATTTAAGTATCAAAGTATATATTTATTATTCTGCATATATATATATATATATATATATATATATATATATATATATATATATATATATATATATATATATATCTATATATATCTATATATATATATATATATATATATATATATATATATATATATATATATATATATATATATATATATATATATATATATATATATATATATATATATAACCAGATAAGCACATTACATATGTGAAAACATGAATAATTTTTTACCCCGACCGGGACTCGAACCTAGGACTTATGATTACTATGTCAAGGCGCTACCACTACACCACAGAAGGTTAAAAGGAATCCAACCTTATAGCTTATATCTGCTATACTTAGGAATGAACGCATTCTAACTGAATGCCACTATGTTCATATTACAGATTCCCCAACCTCACTCGTGGCTTCATTTTAGCATTTAATTCAATTCCCAGTCTCATTCGGGCCATGAAATAACCAGATAAGCACATTACATATGTGAAAACATGAATCATTTTTTACCCCGACCGGGACGCGAACCTAGGACTTATGATTACTATGTCAAGGCGCTACCACTACACCACAGAAGGTTAAAAGGAATCCAACCTTATAGCTTATATCTGCTATACTTAGGAATGAACGCATTCTAACTGAATGCCACTATGTTCATATTACAGATTCCCCAACCTCACTCGTGGCTTCATTTTAGCATTTAATTCAATTCCCAATCTCATTCGGGCCATGAAATAACCAGATAAGCACATTACATATGTGAAAACATGAATCATTTTTTACCCCGACTGGGACTCGAACCTAGGACTTATGATTACTAAGTCAAGGCGCTACCACTACACCACAGAAGGTTAAAAGGAATCCAACCTTATAGCTTTTATCTGCTATACTTAGGAATGAACGCATTCTAACTGAATGCCACTATGTTCATATTACAGATTCCCCAACCTCACTCGTGGCTTCATTTTAGCACTTAATTCAATTCCCAATCTCATTCGGGCCATGAAATAACCAGATAAGCACATTACATATGTGAAAACATGGCCCGAATGAGAAAAAGAATAAATATTGGCTAATCTATGATCGAGGTTGTGGAAGAACAATAGTTGCGTCTGTCGTTTCCTACCATCTGCTGCCTCAGCAGGAATGATGAGTATACAAATAGATATGGAAGGTCATTTGAAGAACGAAAGAGACCATGAGTTTACACAAGCGATTAGGAGTACATTTTACTGTCCAGGTCCAGAAATATTGCAACTTAAAAAACCTACGCAATGTTTCCCAAGAGCTACAGGAAAACATATTGCATCAATATATCCTGCTAAATATCCTTTCGTCTCCGTCATAATAAGAATATGAAGTTTTCATTGACACAAATACCCAAAACGAGTCAATACTGCGAGCGAAAGAAACTAATGAGTTTTAGGGCCACTTTTGTTCCTTGTATATGTAAATGACCTACCAGAGTCTGTAAATTCATTCATGAATATGTTTGCAGATGATGCAAAGATTGTGAAGAAAGTAAAAAACGAGAACAATGGTAGAGAACTTCAGGAGGATCTAAATAATCTGCATGAGTGGTCAGAAAAGTGGCTAATGAAATTCAATACTTCAAAATGTAAGGTAATGAGAATGGGTACAAGTGCAAGAAGGCCCAAGCTTGACTACTCGATGGCTGGAGTACAACTTCAAGAGACAGAAAATGAGAGAGATCTAGGAGTAAACATACTGGCAGATTTGTCTCCAGAAATACATATAAATGGCATAGTAAGGGCAGCATATGCATTCTTATCAAATGTAAGGGTAGCCTTCGAGCACATGGACAAGGAAATGTTCAGAAATATTTATGTAACCTATGTGAGGCCAAAACTCGAATATGCAGCCCCCTTTTGGAATCCGCACTTGAAAAAGCACATAGCTAAGCTTGAAAAAGTTCAGACATGCCACGAAACTGGTGCCAGAAATACGCAATCTCAGTTATGATGAGAGGCTGAGGGAATTAGACTTACCATCACTGGAAGCTAGAAGAGTGAGGGGGGATATGGTGACAGTCTTTAAATTCCTTCATGGTTATGATAGAGTGGATAGGGATCGATATTTTGATATGGCTGGCTCTAGAACTAGAGGTCATAGTTCGAAGCTTCGTAAGAAAAGTTCTTTGCAGGATGTAAGGAAATACTTTTTCAGTGTAAGAGTAGTTGATAATTGGAATTGGCTAAGTGATAAGTATCACTAAGTCTAAAATGGAACCGATCAGGAGACGGGAAGATACGAGCTTTGGGCTCTTTCCCGTAAACACAATTAGGTAATCACACACCGATCAGGAGACGGGAAGATACAAGCTTTGAGCTCTTTCCCGTAAACACAATTAGGTAATCACACACACACACACACACACACACACACACACACACACACACACACACACACACACACACACACATATATATATATATATATATATATATATATATATATATATATATATATATATATATATATATATCGTCATGTAGTAGGTTGACCAATGGCACTAGTCGCCCGTTGCGATACTACAGCTGAAGGTCTTTTGGACTTAATTAGGACTGTCCAGGACAGTTTGATGTTAAGTCATCCTTCAGGATATTCGTTACATATTTCTTATTATCACTACACATCTGACAAGTCACAACACTCCCCATCTCTCTTTGTATTTACTCTGCTTTATTCGTGCCCAGGTCCAATAAGGGCAGTTTTATTTTTTTTACCCGTCCTGGTGTCATACTACTAGAAAAAAAAAATATATATATATATATATATATATATATATATATATATATATATATATATATATATATATATATATATAAGAAATCAGTAAAATGCGCAAAATATAGTAACGCCTTGAATCCAACGCACTTATCTCCGATCACCAGTACGGGTTCCGCAAGGCAAGATCCACTGGTGATCTCCTGTCCTATCTTATTCATGTATGGTCATCTCTGAGGAACTATGGGGAATCCTTTGTCGTCGCCCTTGATATCTCTAAGGCTTTTGACAGAGTCTAGCACAAGGCTCTGTTGGCCAAACTCCCTGCCTATGGCTTTACCCCTTCTTTCTGTTCTCTGATTTCCAGTTTTCTTACTGACCGTTCTATATCTATAGTTGTTGATGGCGAGACATCTAGCCCTTTCTCTGTTACCAGTGGTGTTCCACACGGCTCTGTTCTTTCACCTACTCTCTTCCTTCCTCTTCATCAATGATCTTCTACAATCCCCATCTTCCTCTCTTCTTCATGCCTTTGCCGATGATTCTACCCTTCACTTTTCCTCTGCCTTTTCTTCACAACCTTCATCTGTTCTTGTAATCAATCTTGTATCACTCTTTCTTCTACTCTTAACTCCGATTTGCAGAGAGTATCTGAATGGGGCACTCAAAATTTAGTTATATTCAATGCCTCCAAGACACAGTTTATGGCTATCTCTTTATCTTCTTCTCCTCCTGATAACCCTATTGTCTTCGAAACTAATGAAATTTACCCTCTTAACTCTATTAACATATTAGGAATCCATGTAGCCTCTAACTTGTCTTGGAGGAATCACATAATCCAAATTTCTAAATCTTCATCTAAATAATTGGGGGTTTTGTTTCGTTTTCGTCTTTACTCTTCCTCATTGCAGTTACTTAAAACTTACAAAGGTCTTATCCGCCCCTGCTTAGAATACTGCTCTCACATCTGGGGTGCTTCTTCCTTTACTTATTCTCTTGATAGGGTTGAATCTAAGGCAGTCAGACTCATTAATGATCCTTCTCTTACTTCTAACCTAGATTCTCTCTCTCTTCGCCGTAAGGTACCTTCCCTTTCGCTTTTCTATCGCTACTACTTCCATCACTGCTCTGATGAGTTAGCGAGTTGCATCCCTCCTCCACTGCCGAAGCTGCGTAACACTCACCAAGCTGCCTCATCTCACAGGTACTGTGTAAGGATTTGTAGCTCGCGGATTGGTCGGTGCAGCGACTGCTTCTTCCCATCTACCTCCAGACTCTGGAACTCTCTTCCTCCTTCTGACTTTCCTAATTCTTAAGACCTTTCATCCTTCAAAAAGCAGATCTATCGTCATCTCAGAGCCTAGTCCTCCATATCTCTGGGTCCTCTGTACTTTGACTGTTTTTTTTCTGTCTGTCGTTTTCCTTTGTGCAACATTACCTCATCTCTGCTTTGCCCTTAACCTTTTTCTTTTCCTTCGTCTTGGTATTTTCTCGTTGCCGGGCCTATATTGATGAGGGCAGTTTCTGCCTGTACCGGTGTCACTCTCTTAAAAAAAAAAAAAAGCATTAGGTGTCAAAGGAAGAAAGCCGACGCGCCTAAGTTCCTATGTATATACTAATACAACTGTAATGTAAAATATGAATAAATATATACACAATTATATAAGATAAACAATTTAAGACATAAAATAAATAAAAAAACATTAAGGGTGGTGTACCAAAGCATGTTCATAAATGTCTTTATGAGGAAAAAAGCTTTGAAAGTTTAAGACCAATTAGAGAGAGAGAGAGAGAGAGAGAGAGAGAGAGAGAGAGAGAGAGAGAGAGAGAGAGAGAGAGAGAGAGAGAGAGAGAGAGAGAGAGAGAGAGAGAGAGAGAGAGAGAGAGAGAGAGAGAGAGAGCTAAGCTTAAGCAATAATTTTGTTGAGGAACAGACAAACTGACATACCCTTAAGCACACATGACTAACCTGTTATAGGAACTGGATTGTCATGGTTGACCTCGGAATGAACTCCCCAAGAATTCATTTTTCACTCGCCATTTGATCACTATCGAAAACAGTCAGAATAAAAAAATAGATTGCTAAATTTTAGATGTTTTTAATATTCACAGATTATGGCACAGAACAACACACACACATACAGAAAGATATATATATATATATATATATATATATATATATATATATATATATATATATATATATATATATATATATATATATATATATATATATATATATATATATATATATATAGAGAGAGAGAGAGAGAGAGAGAGAGAGAGAGATTAGCATCTAATGTGCAAAATGCAAAACATAATTTCCATCATAATTTCATAACATACAATAATGAGAAAAAATATACTAATACTACTGCTACTACTACTACCACAACCACTACTACGACTATTAGTACTACTACGACTGCTTTTAATACTAATGCTGCTGCTGATAATAATAATAATAATAATAATAATAATAATAATAATAATAATAATAATAATAATAATAATAATAATAATAACAATAATAATAATAATAATAATAATAATAATAATAATAATAATAATAATAATAATAATAATAATAATAAATAATAATAATGATAATAATAATAATAATAATAATAATAATAATAATAATAATAATAATAATAAGAAGAAGAAGAAGAAGAAGAAGAAGAAGAAGAAGAAGAAGAAGAAGAAGAAGAAGAAGAAGAAAGACATTCAATTACTACAGAGTACACACGAATGACAATAATTGATTTATTTCCTATACCGTAATTTGATGTAAAAGGATTCAAGTCCAACCCTGCTGTTTCCATGGTGAAGTCGAATTATTCATCTGTTCACTGTCAAGGACGTATTATGTACAACTGATATATATATATATTTATATCAATTTCTCGTTCTTCCCACTCAGTACGAATATTTTGTAATATCATGGTAGCGTCTGCGACTCTGAGGCGGCAGGTCGAGGGTTCGCTCCCCGTCACGGACTGAGGTTAGTAAGGGCATACACTCAGGGTAACGACTACATCTGCCAAAACAAGTCCTTCGTAAGAAGGCATCCGTCCTAACCCTTAGTAGAAGAGGGAGTTCGTGACGTAAAACCGAATCCATCCATTTTAGGGAAATGGATGAACCCAATGCATCATGAGCGCTAAAGCATAAGAATAGGCCCTTTTTTCTTAGGCCTGTTCTTTTGTTTTGTACTTAAAATAAAAGCTGAAAAATGGAACTCCAAACGACAAAATCTTCCTCGGCCGTTTACCCCTGTGTTTAGATCTGAGTCAATATTTTTCCATTTACCATTTCTGGTCTGTTGTATTTCACGCCTCAGCATTTTTAACCCTTCCCCAATTTCCCAATACAACACACTCATGCACACACACACACACTCATACACAAACATGCGCGTGCGCGCGCGCAAATAAGTGCAAACAAGGTACAGATGAAAACCAGTGATCTGTATATTGTCTTAAGCTTCCGTTCTTTACAAGAAAACCCAGAAAATATTTTCTGAGCCATAAGTAACGGATTTAACCCTAATAAGAAAAAAAACACACACCAAACAAACAAGGAACAGATGAAAAACCAATAATATTTTCGTAGTTTTAAGCTCTACTCTCTACTTCATAAAAAAATAAATAAATAAAACGATATTGGTAAAGCAAGCAGGCTTGAGTAAGAATATGTGTTTTTATGAACCATAAGTTTCAATTACACACAGATTGACACACGCACACATACAATCGCGCAACTTAAACACACATTACAAACACATACACACCTAATATGCAAGCAGATAATAGATGGGATATCAATACCTTATATATTGTTTGAATTTTCACTCTGTAGTTCATAAGAAAACACAAAACCATCCCAATTAAACAGAGAAGCAAGTTTACTTTCAATAATGTTTAATTATCAACTACAAGTATAGAATACTGTATAATCAGAAAAAAAAACACATAAACAAACATGCGAGTGGTCAGAAAATGGCTAATGAAATTCAGGACTGTACTTCAAAATATAAGGTAATGAAAGTGGGTACAAATGCGAGAAGACCCAAGCTTGGATACTCAGTAGCAGGTGCAGAACTTCAAGAGAGGGAGAATGAGAGATTTAGGAATAAACATATTAGCAGATTTGTATCCGGGAATGCACATCAATGGCATAGTTAGGACTGGATATGTTTTCTTAGCAAATGTAAGGGTAGCCTTCAGGCACATGGACAAGGAAATGTTCAGAAATAATTATACTGCTTATGTGAGGCCAAACTTGAATATGCAGCACCCTTTAGAATGCACTCTTGAAAAAGTATATAAATAAGCAGTAAAAGTTTCAAAGACATGCTACGAAACTGGTGCTAGAAATACGCAATCTCGTTGATGAAGAGAGGCTGAGAAAATTAGACTTACCATCACTCGAAGCTAGAAGAATGAGGAGGGAAAGCTGACGGTTTTTAAAGTTCCTTCATGTTTTGACAGAGTGGATAGGGATCGATAATATGATATGACTGGCTCTAAAACTAGAGGTCCTAGTCTGATGCTTCGTATGAAAACTTCTTTGCAGGATGTAAGGAAGTACTTTTTTAGTGTAAGAATAGTTGATGACTGGAATTCGCTGAGCGAGGAGGTTATTCATGCTCACTTAATTCATAGTTTTAAGCACAAATATGATAAGTATCAATGAGTATACAACTGAAACAGACCAGGAGACGGGGAGTTACGAACATAGCGCACAATTAAGTAATTACAATTAGGTAATTACATACCACACAGAAATGTGATGCGAAATCAATAATTTCTACACTGCTTTAATTAATATTTCATTCTTTTCTTCATTAGCATACACAAAAATAATCTGGGTAAAGCAATTAGATTTTTATTTCACACATACACAATATATATATATATATATATATATATATATATATATATATATATATATATATATATATATATATATATATATATATATAAAGAACCTTAAGTAGCAAATGCATTTTAATAATTAGGTTTTGCTTACAATTTCTAATAATAAGTAAAGGGGAAAAAAGCCCGACACAGATTACCAGCATATATAAGAAGAAAAAAAAAATTCTATCTCTAATGATAAAGCGTTAATGTTTCATATTTTTGCGAGTATAGAATCTATAGTAGAAAATCAAATAACTATAATAGAAATTAATAGTAATTATAAAAAAAAAACTAAAAATTTATGTCCTGTATGGTAAGCCTTCGTGTGTCAAGAGTAGGTCCCTGTATGCATATGTCGCCATCTAAAGATATTACTATAATCTATAATCTTTCTACTTTTATCGATGGCTTTTCTCATATTCATATGGGATCCCTATTTTGCAACAGCCTCGTGGAGAGTATTGGTAGGTTTAGCTTAAAATTTTACGGCAGGATATACTTCCTGATTCCACCCCTCTCCATTGATATGTGCTTGGCACTAGCATTGATTGAGATTACATCATTATGTCATTATGATCAAGAAAGATAAAAAAAACAAAACAAAAAACGAAAATTGGTTATGGAATCTAAGTTCTGAATCCCAAGACTCAAGGCACCACCAATGTCCGTTCACCACTCAAGGGCCATTATTTAAGTGACAAAACAGGCACTTACTTGTTAGCCAAGAAGAGGCAGTGCAGCCAATACATCTTTCAGAACAAAATATATGACTGCATCTCCACAATGACATAGAAGAACGTAATATATAATCACATCTCCAATACGTTATTGAGGAACCAAATTTATTAATCGAATCTCAATTATGCCATCAAACAACGAAATTATAATCACATCTCCATTATGCCATCAGAGGTCAAAGCATGTAAGCATCCCTTTTATGCTACCAAAGTCGAAATCTATAATTACATCCATAATGCTATCAAAGTACTAAATTGATAATGTCCACTACATTATCTTAAATAAAAGCTATATAAAAATCTGTATCAT
Source organism: Halocaridina rubra (assembly GCA_037179515.1). NCBI lineage: Eukaryota > Metazoa > Arthropoda > Malacostraca > Decapoda > Atyidae > Halocaridina > Halocaridina rubra. The sequence goes on from JAXCGZ010019159.1 coordinate 14,375, forward strand.
GACACCAAAGAATGTAGATTATAACTGAATCTCCATTAAGTTATCAAAGACCTAAGACTGTAATCATATCTCCCTAAAGATCAAAGACAATATGCATATCATATTGCCTATATGTGATTTAAGAGCGATATTCATAATCATATCCGATGTGTCATCATTTAAGGAATTTTATCATCACGCTTCAGTAATGCTACAAAGAAGGAAATTATATAATCACATTTGTCATTGTGCTCTTAATAAATGGATTTATAATTATTTGTAATTATATCACCTGGAAGCTATCATAATGTGAAGCTACAGTCATTGCAACATTATAATCTCACAGTGTATTATTTTACAGATCCAATATTGATATCACTCTCACATGGTAAAATTCATCATCATATCTACAATCTTCCATCAAAGAGTAATTGTATTCACATTTTCACTACTCTTGCCATAAAATAAACAGTCACATCACTATTTTATCTATCGGAATACCAAATTCATAATCACATCTCTCTTATGCTTTGCAAATATCAGAATTCTATAATAATTTCCACATCTGAAATTAAATAGGGCATATTCATAATCACATTTCCACTATTTCATCGATGTGCAGTATTTATAATCACAGATTTATGCCATTAAAGAACATATATATAATTAATCACATCTCCACTATGTGATCAAAAGAGTGAAACTTACAATAATCATATCTTTATTATGTTATCAAAGATTAGGCTGTTATATCGCGTCTCCATATTGTCATCAAAAGAGCGAAATTTATGATCTCATAATGATGTTGCCAAAGAATAAATCACATCTTCATTATGTACTTGCAGACGAATATTTATAATCACATTACTATGCTACTACAGGCCAAAAAAATATGAATTTGACACCAGGACGGGCAAGGAAAATTACCCTAATCGGGCACTGGCACTAAAAAATATAAAACAATAGAGAAACAGAGATGAGGTGTTGTGACTAGAAAGATGTGATGGGATGAGAAGAAATTTGTAACGAATACGCCAGTATATTCGACGTAGATGTAGGCATAGGAAAAGAACAGTAACTGAAGGAGAACTTAACATCGAGCTGTCCTGGCCATTCCAAAAGACCCTCGGTTGTAGTATCACAACGGGCGAATGGTGCCAAGGGCCAAAAACGATAATAATTTCACAATACATAACTAATGAGCATAATTTATAATAGCGTTATGTAATAAAAATAAAATGTATGATCACGACATTACGTGGTCAAAAGAGCTATAATTATAACTTTAGTATGCTATCAAAGAATAAATTGTATGATCACATTTCCATTATCTGATCAAAGAACAAACATAATCATATCCTCATTGCGCTATCAAAACGCTGACAATAATGAATAACAGTTATTAAGCATTAAACGGATTGGATATTATCAGCGTTCTTCGATGGACTGTTTTTTTCTATCTGTAACAAGTAGAACTCAAATTAGAAAAAAAAAAAAAAAAGTTTTTTGTAAAAATGCAGTGGCATACTTTGAGTACATCTGTCATCCAAATTTATATATTTTTCTTTTATATATGTATTTTTATGAGTATGACATCGGAACAAGCAAAGAAAATTACCCTTATTAGACCCGAGGGAAAAAAAATAGAAAAGCAAAGAGAAACAGAGCTGAGGAGTGTTATGACTAGTTACATGTGAGGTGGTAATAAAAGATGTGAAACGAATACTCCAAAATATTCGTTGTAGATGTAGGCATACGAAAAGAACCGTAACTTAACATAGCGCTGTCTGTAATGCGAATGGATCGTTGCTGGCGTCATACAAAGACTCAGGCCCGATTTCTTAAACAGTTTAAACCTAGGATACCATATTGTTAGTTAGCTAGATACACACAAATGGATTTCATAAACGCCTCTGACGCGGTTCTGTGCATGGCTAGGATCCCGTATTAGGATCCCGTACGGGATCCTAGCCATACACAGAACCGCGTCAGATGCGTTAATGAAATCCATTTGTGTGTGTCTAGCTAACTAACAATATGGTATCCTAGGTTTACATTGTTTAAGAACTCGGGCCAATAACTCATAACAAATATTTAGGGTAAAATCACCTTCATTATTGACAGTGTTATATACAACTAATGAAATTTTCATTAAAATTGCCATCGTTATTATTATAAACAGGTTAAGTTTACTTGAAGATGAATAATCATACAAAGGCTGTTTTAGAATTTCAAAATCTGCGAGCAGTCATAGAATATCTTTTAAAATTAGACTAAGACAAAATATTTTTGTACTTTTCCTGTTCTGAAGTTTCTCCAGCGAAGGCATCTTAACATGGCAGATATTAAATCCCTCCTGAAATACAGTAATTAAACATCTCTCATAGGCACAACTTTCGATAATAATTACAGGAATCGATCCCCATGGAAAATATGAATCTCACCCTGTAATTATCAAGGAACCAATTAGTAGAAACCAGACATTAAAGTTAACAGACCAATCATCAGGTGTAGAAAACCCTTATGTAAATAAGCCACGATATAATCTGGACTCTAGAAGTGTACCAGACTATGTCCGTGAGGAGCATTATTCATGATTATATGTATTTTTTTCCCTTTTTATTGTGGAAAATAATGCCAAGTTCTCCTCCTATCTTACGATTATTATAAACTCATTATTCTTTTATAAAGTAAAAACTTCATACATTTAGTACTCAATAATACAGAAACATTACTTTCCATACTATTTTTAAATTTTTTTATTGTTTCGTTGCCTAGAATAAAGAGATTTGAAAGCATATATATATATATATATATATATATATATATATATATATATATATATATATATATATATATATATATAACCAAATAAGCACATTACATATGTGAAAACATGAATAAATTTTTTTATACTTAGTAATTATAAGTCCTAGGTTCAAGTCCCGGTCGGGGTAAAATAATGATTCATATATATATATATATATATATATATATATATATATATATATATATATATATATATATATATATATATATATATATATATATATATATATATATATATATATCTGTGAAAACGAGACAAATAATTAAAAGATGTTTTTCCCGGAAAACCACTATCGCCTAGATAGTATAAAAACTGCTTAATTGGTTGCCAAAATATGCAGGAAAAAACCATGTACATAGTCTTAATAGTTATGAGCTATTTATCAGAGTTGAAAGAGAGAGAGAGAGAGAGAGAGAGAGAGAGAGAGAGAGAGAGAGAGAGAGAGAGAGAGAGAGAGAGAGAGAGAGAGAGAGAGAGAGAGACTTTTAAAAGAATATCTTACAACGTAGAATTTAGTTCGCGAGGAATGCACTGACTAAATTAGAAAGGGTGAAATTCTTATCCTTATGGAACCGATTGCCTCCAGCCAACACCATTTCACGTCTGAAGAAGGAGGAGTTAAGTCCAAAGACCGGTTTCCCTGGACTGCGGCAGCCGATCGCTTCCCGCCAGGCAATGAGGAAGACTGCGGAGCTGCTGACGAGGCATATTTGGAATCAGACTGAAGTCAAGCCTACAAAATTTGCTCAACGCTATTGGTTACGCAAATGATAAACAAAAATTGAAAGATAAGGGCTGAGGATATGTGTTCAGTAATGACATGTATTGTGCAAATTTGCCTTTATATATAAAACATTTAAAAATAAAAACGAGATAAAGGGTGCAAAGATGAAAACACATATGACATGAAGTTATAAAGGAAGAAGCCAATTTAAGCTAGAAAGGACGAATAAGGGCTTAGTGTGATTGCGCAAATGAGAAGACATATGGAGAGGAAAAAAAAAAAGGGAACTGAGAGAGCACAAAAAACTTGCAATAATCGTTCACCAGAGAGAGAGAGAAAAAAAAAGTAGTACGAACGGAGAGGTCGGGGCGGAGAGAAAAAATGTTAAGAGCAAAATAGGAGAACTTTTAAGGAAAGTAATATGCAAAAAAAGAAACATATAAAGACGCAGCCTAGGGGGAGAGCATGAGGAAAAATAAAATTAGGTGTTGCAAAATATAACAGTTTAAGAAAATTAAAAGATAAGAGAAAAACGAAAAGGGGAATGAAGGCGGCAAAATAAGATAAAGCCTAAGAAGAAAGAAAAGACAAAAAACGAAACAGGTTCTAAATAAGAGAGCTTTTCAAAGCATAAAAAAGAGGGAACATGAACTAAGATACGAGGAGGTGGAGAAGGAAGAACAAGAATAAGAATAAGGATAAATATAAGAATAAGAAAAAAATAAGAGAAGACGAAAAGAAGAAAAAGAAGAAGAAAAAGGAGGAGGAGGAGGAGGAGGAGGGGCAAAAGAAATAATAATAATAATAATAATAATAATAATAATAATAATAATAATAATAATAATAATAATAATAATAATAATAAAAATAATAATAATAATGATAAAAATAGTAATAATAATAATGATAATAATAATAATAATAATAATAATAATAATAATAATAATAATAATAATAATAATAATAATAATAATAATAAGAATAATAATAATAATAATAATAATAATAATAATAATAATAATAATAATAATAATAATAATAATAATAATAATAATAAGAAGAAGAAGAAGAAGAAGAAGAAGAAGAAGAAGAAGAAGAAGAAGAAGAAAAAGAAGAAAGACGAGAAGAAGAAAAAGAAGAAGAAGAAGAAGAAGAAGAAGAAGATGCCTAAAGCAACTGGTGTGTTGGTTGGTCTTCTCGGAATCTTCCAAGGTACTGATGAATGCCCAGCCGATTTACAAGCGTATCACGTACGCCATCAAATTAACTTGCAGGACTTCAAATTAGTAGGAGAGGGAAGCTGGTAGTCCGCGATGGCGAATTTGGCAAAATCTCTTGTGCGTTCGTTTGTAAGTAAGCACAAGCAGTCTGTGTGCGTGCGTGTATGTTTGTGCCAGTGCGTGCCCGGATTCCATCTGGCGGGACGCCCCAGGGGGTAACACACACGGTATGGGTGGATTCACTGCATAAACTGCATTCGCAGCAAGAGACTCCAAAACCCATTTGCAATGTGATCTCAAACACTTTTAAAAAAATCTTCCAGATACTCTAGATATAAGGCGATGACGGAATGTATATCATTTTTATCATTCGAAAATTTTCAAAAAGAGGAAATAAGTAGAGACAATATAGATTTTTTTTCATTATTTGGCTCTCCTGCACCATTATAGCTACCTGTTTTAACGCAAGTTATTGTATTAACTAATATTTATTTAAAGCGAAGTTTAGGATGATCCACATAAAATTCCCCCTGAGGGGGAGGGAAAGAGTACCACCTCCGGGTTCCCCTTAGTGTCATAAAATTCAACTTTAAAAGAGTAAAGTTTTTGAGCTGATTCAGCCATCCCCCTTATTTACAGGGGGGGGGGTTAAGTTTTCTTACTTTAGAGAGATATTATATACTGGAAATAAAAAAAAATAACTACAATTGAAATACTTTGCGTGTAAAGGTGTACTAACCTTCATAAACTCAATGCTTTCAGAGCCCGATTCCAACCCAGGAAGGGGCGAGTTCGACTTTCGAAAGTTGTTCACCGGAATCACATGCAAAAGTAGATCGCGGTAGTGTACCTTTTGTGGGTACTCCAGTTAACTAGGCAGTCTCAGGGAGTACAACAGTGGATGTATGGAGCTTATGATAGTACACAATAAATATTACGTGTTCAAGCATATATATGGATAAAACTGCCCATTCAGCAGCTCTCAATATTAAAGTCTCATATTCAAAGTTTGTATTATTATTATTATTATTTTTTTTTTAATTATTATTATTATTATTATTATTATTATTATTATTATTATTATTATTATTATTATTATTATTATTATTATTATTATTATTATTATTATTATTATTATTATTTTGCATGAGAGCAGGAGGAAGGACATTTTTGTCATTTTCGAAGCCGGAATAATAGTAGATACTGTTCCACAACAAGCTCTTTGCTTACAAAGGTGTATTTTAACAGGATCCGCTTAGTTGCCCGGCGCTACCACACAAAAAGCGCCAAAAATAAGCATGACAATCGCATGCTCTGTAATGGAAACAATTAAAATGGAAATTCTCATTCGTGAGATTATTTTATTTTATTTTATTAATTTATTGCGCCAAGGCGTCAGACATTACATGAGTTCATACAAATAATGCTTCAAATGGATACAAAACCAAGAGTTGAACATGGTTTACAGGGAGGTGTACATATTGATAAAACATTGCTGCATACTAACACACAACTCACAGTATGGCAGCACAGAGTACATTATATGCAAAAGTAAAGCTCAGAGAAACGCAGAATGCACAAACAGAATTATACAGCAACATACAGAAAATATATGTATAATTCAATATAATTAATGGCCACCAAAGTGAGGATAACGAGCAAGAATAACATCAAGGTTGTCATCATTAAGTAAAAATGAGCAGATCTGTATTAAGTTCTGACCTCGTGGTAAAACATCTCTCACAGTGGGGCACTGAAGACAATAGTGGTCAAGAGTGTTAGCATTAGGATGGTCGCATAGTTTACAGGAGGTGTACTGTGGCATATCTAGAGTCTGGGAGACCTGCATTCGTGAGAGAGAGAGAGAGAGAGAGAGAGAGAGAGAGAGAGAGAGAGAGAGAGAGAGAGAGAGAGAGAGAGAGAGAGAGAGAGAGAGAATCCCATTACGGTTTTCTTAGAGGAAGAGAACAACATTCTTTCATAAATTCTTTTATTTACGATATTAACATCAAAACCAGTCGACAGAAACACTGATGGAAAAAGTGGATGTGTCAGGAAGTATAATGTATACCATAACAATTCACAGAGATATACATATACATCAATGAGACTAATGAAAAACTATAACATGTATCCCGGTGCTTGTATTAATTTCTTTTATACATTCGTGCATGCACACGCACACATTCTCATATATATGGACTGGGGAAAGGGGAGATTACTGATCAATTCTCTGATTAGAAACAGATATTGAAATGGAAACATTATACATTAAAATATGTCATTAATTATTATTTGCTTTCTTGCAGACCAGGTTTATAATAATAATAATAATAATAATAATAATAATAATAATAATAATAATAATAATAACAATAATAATAAATAAGCTATATTTTTACACTAATGGTCAGTTTTCAGTTTATAATAAAATAATGTTACTCCACTTTCATACTTGATAATTATTATTCGGTAATTTTCTCGAATGATAATAATAATATTGTAATAATAATAATAATAATAATAATAATAATAATAATAATAATAATAATAATAATAATGATGATGATGATGATGATGATGATGATGATGATGATGATGATAAAAATAATAATAATAACCGGTACTGTTCAGCCTGTTCCCATTCCTGCAAGAGCTTTTACTTGAACACGCAATCTTGCCAATGCAAGCCAATTGTAATGCATTTATAATACCCTAAGGCTGACATACCCATAAGTCTTTTAAGTGCATTTCTCTTCCCACAAAAGAAGGCTGACACTATCGAAATAAGTCTAGAATCTGACCTGCCCGTATGTCATTCTGTCAGATAGAGAGAGATGACTTTTTCTTTTTGCATTACATTTTAGAACTCTTTAGGACTCTTATAAGTGCTTCTAGGCTATACGGAGAGAGAGAGAGAGAGAGAGAGAGAGAGAGAGAGAGAGAGAGAGAGAGAGAGAGAGAGAGAGAGAGAGAGAGAGAGAGAGAGAGAGAGAGAGAGAGAGAGAGAGATTCCAGAATTTATTTCCTCTTTTTATGAATCTGGAAAAGTGGAGGATAAAATACTATCATATATTTTATCTATTTATTTATTTACCCATTCCTTTTACTATTTTTACGAATACCTGATCTCAAAAGCATTATCAGTAGCAGTAGCAGCAAAATTTAGAACAGTAATACCTTCAAATGCCTTATAGCATAGTAACAGTTGATGTTAAATCTTCCTTCAGTTACGGTTCTGTTTCTATGCCTACAGCTACACTGAATATTCTTGGATATTCATTACACATCTTTTATCCCTTCACATCTGACAAGTCATTACACTCTCTATCTCTGTTTCTCTTTACTTTATGTATTTTCCGTGCCCAGGCCC
>JAXCGZ010019159.1:27500-30000 GCA_037179515.1 Halocaridina rubra
ACAGTAGCCACAGGTACTTCAATTGCAGCTCCTTACTTACCTAACAGGTGTACAACTATTTCTAATTTTTTGTGTGAGCAATGGTTAATGGAGAAGCATTATTCCATTGTAAAGCTTGTTTAAACATATCTGTCTTCTGTGTATAATATTTGTAGTGCACAATTCTCTGGGATACAACATTTTTTGTACAATAGTTGACAATATTTCAGGTATGCACTATTCCTCGAGAATCTTTTTTTTCTGATGGACACCTTTTCCATGAAAACAAATGTTCTATTGTATAAGTTTTTGATGTTCATCTTTTGGGGAGTATTAGTTTGTTGATGAGTAATGCGCAAAAGTTTCTGGTTAACAAACCTCTGGTGTGCAGGGTATATCCGCTTTCTTCGAAAGATGAAATGTACAGTAATTCACAAAAAAGGCATGTCATGCCGGTATCTACCAGACTACAATCTTATTAGTTTTTCTAACGCTGTTATTCTTTGTTATCCATAACGTATGGCTTTCATGCTGTCGCTAATTTTGGCTTTGCTCTTCCCGACGTGTACCCAACCCCTGTAATTCTGTCTCCAGAGTCATTCACTCAACCAGCTTTGTCATCATTTTTTACTCTCTCTCCTCTCTCTCTCTCTCTCTCTCTCTCTCTCTCTCTCTCTCTCTCTCTCTCTCTCTCTCTCTCTCTCTCTCTCTCTCTCTCTCTCTCTCTCTCTCTCTCATGGGCAGGAGTGTGCTTAACAATCTTTAGAAATTTATCTTAAAAGTCTTTCAAAACGTAGGATAAGAAATTCTTAAAAAAAAAAAAAATGGCAGTCCCATGAAAAATTCCCTAGGGGCATTAAATTTCTCAAGGAATAAATATTATCAGACTCTGAAGACACATTTCAACATTCTTTAAAAATTAATATAAACACATCTTTCAGAAAGAATAATAAAATACTGAAAAATATATTGCAAAGAAAAAAAATTGCATTTGCATAACATATTTTTGTATAGAGTCAAAATTTTCAACAGTAGAAGAGCGTGATAAAAAAAAAAACTTTAGGAACTATTTGAAAAAAAAATATTCTTTTAAAACTGAAAATAAGATTTTATGTTATGAAAAGACCTATATTAATACATTTTTAATGCTATCTATGCTAATTGAAGAGCTGAAATATTCATATATGTCGCATCTTTTCAAAATTATGAACTAAATATAATAAAAATATGAACCTCACCCTCAGACTCTTACCTTTGCAAAAATATATACACAAAAAAATTAAATAATTATATGAAAGGTTCCTAATGTGAGATTATTTAAATATTGTTTGCCTCTCTCTCTCTCTCTCTCTCTCTCTCTCTCTCTCTCTCTCTCTCTCTCTCTCTCTCTATATATATATATATATATATATATATATATATATATATATATATATATATATATAATATATATATATATATATATATATATATATAATATATATATAGTTGATTTATTATTTTTCGTCAGTAAGTTACTGAAAAGGGCTGGAGTTCAACTCTCGAATGTGGACCTTACAGCCTGTACTCACTAAAGCTTTTTGGAAATAATGAGGAAAGCGTTGTAGCGTCCCTTGTGTGGTAGCACCTTTCATCTCAGCAAGGTCGTGAGCTCTCAAGTAGATATACAAAAGAGTCCTTGTATTTTCAAGAGAAAAAATAAATAAATAAATAACGATCCAAAAGAAATTTAAATTTATTGTACTACTTGTCTTTAGTCTTTTAATAAGGGTAAAATAATCTCTCATGTATATAAATATATTAAATAAATAAAAAATAGATCAATTAATTAATACATATAGGCGTATATATATATATATATATATATATATATATATATATATATATATATATATATATATATATATATATATATATATATTTATATATATATATATATTATATATTACCAATTACTTATAAAAATTCTAAATACTATTTCAGTAAAATAATTTTTTTAAAATGCAGTATGTAAAGGAAATATAATAATGATGAAACCAATAAAAAAAATAACAACAACAAGGAAATCAATAACAGCAACTGCAATAAACACAATGGCATCTATACCAATGAAAACAACACACAAGCAGCAACTCTGAAAACGACAATAGCAATTAAAACAAACCAGAACAAGAACGGAAATCATAATATAACCAACAGACAAGCAAAACGAGAGCGACAAAACTAACAACAATAACAAATAGACAAGAACAACAACGGCGACCACGGCAACGAAAACAACAACCACAATGAAAACAATAGCAAGAACAATATTAACAATGAAACCTGACAAAGAAAACGAATAACAACGACAACAAGAAGAAAAAAAACTTGCAGGCCAAAATCCCTGACACATAATGCTATGATCATCGCCCAACGCGAAAGCCAACAAGCTATCTTTTATCGGCAGTGACTGGCCAATTCTCCTGGGCCAGTAATTGCCGAATCACTATTCGTGATGGCTTTGATTATCTCAATACAA
>JAXCGZ010019159.1:35000-45000 GCA_037179515.1 Halocaridina rubra
CTGACCATGTTTGGCCAGCCACGCGTTGCTTGAGCAAAGAGGTTTTCTTCCAGTGTCTTGCTAGGACTATCCTGGAAACCCTCCCCATTTATCCGGGCTTGGGACAGCCACTGAGCTAAGCTGGATATATATATATATATATATATATATATATATATATATATATATATATATATATATATATATATATATATATATATATATATATATATATATATATATATATATATATACGATTACCTAATTGTGATTACCTAATTGTGTTTACGGGAAAGAGCCCAAAGCTCGTATCTTCCCGTCTCCTCATCGGTTCCATTTTAGACTTAGTCATACTTATCATACCTGTCCTTAAAACTATGGATTGAGATACCATTAACTACCTCCTCGCTTAGCCAATTCCAATTATCAACTACTCTTACACTGAAAAAGTATTTCCTTACATCCTGCAAAGAAGTTTTCTTACGAAGCTTCAAACTATGACCTCTAGTTCTAGAGACAGCCATATCAAAATATCGATCCCTATCCACTCAATCATAACCATGAAGGAATTTAAAGACTGTCACCATATCCCCCCTCACTCTTCTAGCTTCGAGTGATGGTAAGTCTAATTCTCTCAGCCTCTCATCATAACTGAGATTGCGTATTTCTGGCACCAGTTTCGTGGCATGTCTTTGAACTTTTTCAAGCTTAGCTATGTGCTTTTTCAAGTGCGGATTCCAAAAGGGGGCTGCATATTCCAGTTTTGGCCTCACATAGGTTACATAAATATTTCTGAACATTTCCTTGTCCATGTGCCTGAAGGCTACCCTTACATTTGATAAGAATGCATATGCTGCCCTTACTATGCCATTTATATGTATTTCTGGAGACAAATCTGCCAGTATGTTTACTCCTAGATCTCTCTTATTTTCTGTCTCTTGAAGTTGTACTGCAGCCACCGAGTAGTCAAGCTTGGGCCTTCTTGCACTTGTACCCATTCTCATTACCTTACATTTTGAAGTATTGAATTTCATTAGCCACTTTTCTGACCACTCATGCAGATTATTTAGATCCTCCTGAAGTTCTCTACCATTGTTCTCGTTTTTTACTTTCTTCACAATCTTTGCATCATCTGCAAACATATTCATGAATGAATTTACAGACTCTGGTAGGTCATTTACATATACAAGGAACAAAAGTGGCCCTAAAACTGAACCCTGTGGAACTCCACTACTAACTCTTCTCCATTCAGACACTGAGTGTCTTACTCTAACCCTCTGTTCCCTTCCTTCTAAGTAAGTTTTTATCCATTCCAAAACATTTCCACCTATTCTAGCCATTGATTGCAGCTTCCTAATAAATCTCCCATGTGGAACAGTGTCAAACGCTTTCTGGAAGTCTAGGAATATGCAATCTGCCCAGCCCTCTCTTTCCTGTAAGATTTGGCTTACCTCATCATAAAATTCTAATAAGTTTGTTACTGTTGATCTACCTTCTCTGAAGCCATGTTGCCTCACTGACAAAAAGTTGAAGGATTCCAAGTGAAGAGAGAAATGTTTCCTTAGTAGTTTCTCCATAACTTTGCAAACTATGCTGGTCAAGGAAACTGGTCTATAGTTCAGAGCCGTATCCCTCCTTCCCTTTTTGAAGATAGGTATCACATTTGCTTGTTTCCAGCATCTTGGAATCTCCCCCGACTCCAGTGACTCCTTAAATATGATACTTAGTGCCACTGATATTGTGTTTGCGCATTTTTTAAGCACATGAGGGGATATGTCATCAGGACCTGTAGCTTTATGAACATCTAAATCCATCAGCGCTTTGCATACCTCTGTGGCTGTAAGGTTGATGTTCTCTAATACCGGCCCTTGAGCTTCTATCACTGCAATCTGAGGGGGTGGGGTATTTTCTACTGTAAATACTGACTGAAACTCCTTGTTCAATTCTTTGCAGATCTCTTCATCCGTGTCAGTGATGCTTCCATCCGCTCTCTTTAGCCTTAAAACCTGTTCTTTTACCTTCAGTTTTCCTCTGATAAAGCTGTGGAAAAGCTTGGGATTTTCTTTAGCCTTCCTGGTGATGTCCCTCTCATAGTCTCTCTCTGCCTCTCTCCTTTTACTTAGGTAGTCATTTCTTGCTCTTTTGTAGGTTTGCCAGCCATTTATGTTTTTTCTCCTCCTATACCTTTTCCAGCATTTGTCTCTCCACTCCTTAGCTCTTTTACACCCAATATCGAACCATTTCTCTCTGGCATGAATTACACCTACTTTAGTGACAGGTATGCAATCTACTATCTTCCCATATTTCTCACAAAAGATGTCATACATTTCTTGTACAGATTTGTTGTAAAATAAGGTTCTCCAGTCAATAACTGCAAAAAGCTCATTCATTTTGATGTAATCTCCTTTCGAATAGTTCCTCCTCATGTCCTCAGTGCCTCTACTCTCAGGAAGAATATCTTCAATGATATACTCCATCAACAACACACAGTGGTCACTCTTTCCAATTGGTGGTTCATACTCAATTTTTTCAATATCCAACACATTATCTGTGAACACTAGATCAAGTAGTGATGGCTCATCCCCACCCCTGGCCCTTGTTGGTTCCATTACATGTTGGTGTAGGAAATTCCCTTGTACGCAATCTAGGAATCTTGCCCCGAATGAGTCCTCACCACTGTGTGGGTCAAGATTTATCCAATCTATCTCTTTATGATTAAAGTCTCCCATAATCAAAATCCTACATTTTTTTTCCCGTGCCATGTTAACAACTGAGTTTATGACTTCAATAGTACCTATATGACTTTCCTCATAAACTTCAAGCCTATTTTGGTTCCTTGGTGGGTTGTATACAACAGTTATTATAATGCTCTCTGACCCAGTATTTATGCGAGCAACAAGAAATTCCTTGAGCTCACTTTCTATAGCCAAGTTTATTTCTTCGACTTGAATCCTTTCACTTATGAGCAATGCTATCCCTCCACCAGTCCTCTCAGATCTTTCAACCCTTAGTATTCTGAAACCCTTAGGAAAAACTGTGACACTGTTTATGTCCTCACTCAACTTAGTCTCTGTAATTGCTACTATATCTGCCTTACTGTTGTGAATCCTATCTTTTAATTCTACTGCCTTACCAGCTAATCCATCAGCATTTGTGTATAACAATCTTAATGAGGCCCCATCCCCTGATCTTCTGTCATTATCTTCTTTATCTCCACTCTGTCTGGAAGAACTCTGTAATGAAAATTTTTCTTCTCTTCTTCATTTCTTTCATCATTTAACCTTCTTGCCTCTTACAACAAGTTTTTGATCTTTCCCATCTCTTCCTGTGTTCTGTATCGTCTAATGAACACTTCTTTGAATTCTTGAAGGTCTTTTAGACTTTTTTTTTTCAACAATATTTCCCTACATGTTTCTCCTCTCTCAAAGGTTACTTTTGTTGGTCTCGGCTTTCCTTCCCTTGAATATTTACCTAGTTGGTGTATGTTTACAATATCCTCAGGACCACATACTACTCCAAGCTTTCTTATCAGGTCTACAACCCTAGCTTTATATTCTTCAAGTCTCCCCTGCCATGTTGGCTCCTGGGACTCGCTTATGCCTGAGATTACCACTGTCTTCTCCTTATCAAGTGCCTGTCTGATGAGTGGGTTTGCCCTTTCCATCACAACGTCTTTCATTTTTTCGATTACTGTCTCTTTATAGTCAACTGTTTGTATGTTTTCCAGTGCCACCACCTTTACAGCCTCTTTTACTGCCACATTCCCCTTTAGTGCATCAGCAAAGGAAGTTTTCATGGCATCATTTTCCATATTCAGCTCCTGGAACTCTTTTCTGAACTGTTCAATGTTTTCCTTAATCTGGACATTCCAAGCAGCAATCTCGTCTCTCTCAGAAGAGAGCAGTGAACTAACATCTAATTCCTTTAGGTTGTCATTCAGCTGTTTGTTTTTATCTTCTTGTTTAGAAAGTCTAGATTCTAGTGTGTGTGTGTGTGCATACACACAAGTATACATAGATAGATAGATAGATAGATAGATAGATAGATGGAAGATATATTATTTTTATAATAATGAAAATAATAAAAACAACAACAAAAATAATAATAATAATATTAATAAAAATAATAAGAATTATTATTATAATTCTTCTTTTTTTCTTCTTCTTCTTCTTTTTATTATTATTATTATTATTATTATTATTATTATTATTATTATTATTATTATTATTATTATTATTATTATATGTAGTAGTAGTAGTAGTAGCAGCAGCAGTAGTAGTGGTATTAGTAGCAGTAGTAGGAATCGTGTATAAAACACTACTGAAAGATCTCATTAACATCACATGAGAATATAGAAAATCTGTATATCTACCTATCAATCTACCTATCTGTCTATATATATATATATATATATATATATATATATATATATATATATATATATATATATATATATATATATATATATATATATATATATATATATGGAATCCGCACTTGAAAAAGCACATAGCTAAGCTTGAAAAAGTTCAAAGACATGCCACGAAACTGGTGCCAGAAATACGCAATCTCAGTTATGATGAGAGGCTGAGGGAATTAGACTTACCATCACTCGAAGCTAGAAGAGTGAGGGGGGATATGGTGACAGTCTTTAAATTCCTTCATGGTTATGATAGAGTGGATAGGGATCGATATTTTGATATGGCTGGCTCTAGAACTAGAGGTCATAGTTTGAAGCTTGGTAAGAAAACTTCTTCGCAGGATGTAAGGAAATATTTTTTCAGTGTAAGAGTAGTTGATAATTGGAATTGGCTAAGCGAGGAGGTAGTTAATGCTATCTCAATCCATAGTTTTAAGGACAGGTATGATAAGTATCACTAAGTCTAAAATGGAACCGATGAGGAGACGGGAAGATACGAGCTTTGGGCTCTTTCCCGTAAACACAATTAGGTAATCACAATTAGGTAATCACACACATATATATATATATATATATATATATATATATATATATATATATATATATATATATATATATATATATATATATATATATATATATATAATTACTATTATAATTGTTATTATTGTTTTTATAATATTTTTCTTACCATTTTTAGCTATACTTCATAAATACTACTTGACACTATATAGACATAGCAAATAGAAAAATCTTATTTCCTCTCTGAGTGTTTCATTCTCTTTCATTTCTCTATCCATATTCCGAATTTTGATGATATAATTCGGAATATGGATAGAGAAATGAAAGAGAATGAAACACTCAGAAAAGAAATAAGATTTTTGGAGAAAGCAAATAAAGCACAAGGGCAGGAGAGAAAAGAACTATAAAAACGAATAAAGAAGCTGGAAGGGGAAAAGAGTGAACTAGAAACCAGAATTCCTAAACCAGAAGATAACAGCAAACAGCTGAATGACAACCTAAATAAATTAGATGTTAGTTCACTGCTCTCTTCTGAGAGAGACGAGATTGCAGCTTGGAATGGCCAGATTAAGGAAAACATTGAACAGTTTAGAAAAGAGTTTCAGGAGCTGAATATGGAACTTGATACCATGAAAACCTCCTTTGCTGATGCACTAAAGGGGAATGTGGCAGTAAAAGAGGCTGTAAAGGTGGTGGCACTGGAAAACATACAAACAGTTGACTATAAAGAGACAGTAATCGAAAAAAATGAAGACATTGTGATGGAAAGGGCAAATCCGCTGATTAACTAGGCACTTGATAAAAAGAAGACAGTGGTAATCCCAGGCATAAGCGAATCCCAGGAGCCAACATGGCAGAGGAGACTTGAAGAAAATAAAGCTAGGGTTGTAGACCTGATAAGAAAGCTTGGAGTAGTTTGTGGTCCTGAGGATATTGTAAACATTCATCAACTAGGCAAATATTCTAGGGAAGGGGAGCAGAGACCAACAAAAGTAACCTTTGAGAGAGGGGAAACATGTAGAGAAATACTGATGAAAAAAACAAGTCTAAAAGACCTTCAAGAATTCAAAGAAGTGTTCATTAGACGATACAGAACACTGGAAGAGATGGGAAAGATCAAAAACTTGTTGCAAGAGGCAAGAAGGTTAAATGAGGAAAGAAATGATGAAGAGAAGATAAATTTTCATTTCAGAGTTCTTCCAGACAGAGTGGAGATAAAGAAGATACTGACAGAAGATCAGGGGATGGGGCCTCATTAAGATTGTTATACACAAATGCTGATGGATTAGCTGGTAAGGCAGTAGAATTAAAAGATAGGATTCACAACAGTAAGGCAGATATAGTAGCAATTACAGAGACTAAGTTGAGTGAGGACATAAACAGTGTCACAGTTTTTCCTAAGGGCTTCAGAATATTAAGGGTTGAAAGATCTGAGAGGACTGGTGGAGGGATAGCACTGCTCATAAGTGAAAGGATTCAGGTTGAAGAAATGAACTTGGCTACAGAAAGTGAGTTCAAGGAATTTCTTGTTGCTCGAATAAATACTGGGTCAGAGAGCAATATAATAACTGTTGTATATAACCCACCAAAGAACCAAAATAAGCTAGAAGTTTATGAGGAAAGTCATATAGGTACTATTGAAGTCATAAACTATGTTGTTAACATGGTACGGGAGAGAAAATGTAGGATTTTGATTATGGGAGATTTTAATCATAAAGAGATAGATTGAATAAATCTTGACCCACACAGTGGTGAGAACTCATTCAGGGCAAGATTCCTAGATTGCATACAAGGGAATTTCCTACACCAACATGTAATGGAACTAACGAGGGCCAGGGGTGGGGATGAGCCATCACTACTTGATCTAGTATTCACAGATAATGTGTTGGATATTGAAAAAAAATTAGTATGACCCACCAATTGCAAAGAGTGACCACTGTGTGTTGTTGATGGAGTATATCATTGAAGATATTCTTCCTGGGAGTAGAGGCACTGAGGACATGAGGAGAAACTATCGGAAAGGAGATTACATCAAAATGAATGAGCTTTTTGCGGTTATTGACTGGAGAACCTTATTTTACAACAAATCTGTACAAGAAATGTATGACATCTTTTGTGAGAAATATGGGAAGATAGTAGATTGCTGCATACCTGTCACCAAAGTAAGTGTAATTCATGCCAGAGAGAAATGGTTCGATAATGAGTGTAAAAGAGCTTAGGAGTGGAGAGACAAATGCTGGAAAAGGTATAGGAGGAGAAAAAACATAAATGCCTGGCAAACCTACAAAAGAGCAAGAAATGACTACCTAAGTAAAAGGAGAGAGGCAGAGAGAGACTATGAGAGGGACATCACCAGGAAGGCTAAAGAAATCCCAAGCTTTTCCACACTTTATAAGAGGAAAACTGAAGGTAAAAGAACAGGTTTTAAGGCTTAAGAGAGCGGATGGAAGCATCACTGACACGGATGAAGAGATCTGCAAAGAATTGAATAAGGAGTTTCAATCAGTATTTACAGTAGAAAATACCCCACCCCCTCAGATTGCAGAGATAGAAGCTCAAGGGCTGGTATTAGATAACATCAACCTTACAGCCACAGAGGTATGCAAAGTGCTGATGGAGTTAGATGTTCATAAAGCTACAGGTCCTGATGATATATCCCCTCATGTACTTAAAAAATGCACAATCTCAATATCAGTGGCACTAAGCATCATATTTAAAAAGTCACTGGAGTCAGGAGAGATTCCAAGATGCTGGAAACAAGCAAACGTGATACCTGTCTTCAAAAAGGGAAGGAGGGATGAGGCTCTAAACCAGTAGTTCCCAAACTTTTCACTACTAAGGACCCCTTTTATTTATATGATTTTTTCCCCGGACCCCAGGATATTGAAACGTCTGTCAACTTAACATGCTGCTTTAATAAACTAGCAACAAACTCCTCTTATCAGAAAACTAGATTAATTTCTGCAGAAAGACATATGTAAATGAACAAATGGGAAAATATATAAAAAATATACAGAAAGAAATACAGAACAGAACAGAGCAGAAAAAAAAATACTTTATCTTAATCTCATTAATGAGATGGGTGATGCTGTTTTGCTGCTACTATGTCTTCAATTTCAGGTTCAATGGCAGACAGTTTTAAGCGAAGATCAGGTTCCACATTCATCCTATTTCTGTATTTTGATTTTATGTAAATGAGCTGTGAGAAAGCCTGCTCGCATAAATACGTAGTAGGAAATGGCATTAGATATTTCAGGGCCTTGGTTGCCAGTTCTGGGTACTCATTTTTCAATAGTAACCAAAAGTCTGATAAATTGTAACGGCTGAAACGTGATCTTAGTGAAGTGTCACATGAAACTTCAACAAGACTATTTTCTTCTTTTGCTGTTAATTCTTTTACATCTTTTACATTTATATGAAAAGGATCCCTAATCCACTTGTTATTACCATCATGAGGAGGAAAATAATCCCTAAAACTGATCTTTAAACCTTGCAAATGCTGACTAAAAAGGCTTCTTATTTCTTCAGAAATGTTTTCTTCAGAAGTTCCAAGAAAGTCATAAAGTGTTGGAAAGGATTCAAACACACCACTATGCAGACGTTCACACCACAATTCTAATTTCTTGATCATGGCTTCCACTTTATCTTCAGCTTTAAAAAATAGTTATGGACCTCCCTTGTAGGCTCAAATTTAGGTCATTCAAATAAGTAAAGATGTCAGAAATGTATGCCACAATAACTAGCCAAGAAAAGTTATTAAACCATTCTCTCCCATGAAATGATTTATCAAGAAGAAATAGTCTTATTTCATCACGCAACTCAAATATGCGGGTAAGTACTTTACTGCAGGACAGCCACCGCACTTGAGAATGCAAGAGCAGTTGTTCATGAGCGCTACCCATCTCCTCACAAAAGACACTAAAAATACGAGAATTTAAGGGCTGAGCTTTTATGAAGTTAACTACTTTCACTACTTCATCTAGAGTCGTCTTCAATTTTTCTGGCATTTTCTTTGCTGCCAACGATTCTCTATGTATGCAGCAATGAGTCCACTTGACATTTGGTATTATAGCTTGGATTTTTGCCTTGAGCCCTTTGTAGTTTCCCGACATTGCGGGAACCCCATCAGTACTGACTCCTACACACTTTGACCATCCAATTTCATTAGCTATTATAAAATCATTCAAACTATTAAAATAGACTCACCAGTTGTGTGTGTTGGCAATGACTGGCAAAAGAGAAAATCCTCCTTAATTGTACCGTCAAATTCATATCGTATGAATGCAAGTAAATCAGCACTGTTAGCAACATCCGTACTTTCATCTAATTGTAAAGAATAATACGGACTTTTAATCGCTCTCTTCACTAGTTGATTTTTAACACTGTCAGACATGTCTTCTATTCGCTGCTTGACAGTGGTGTTTGACAATGAAATGAGATCAAAACTCTTTGATACTTTGTCTCCATGCATCCTAGAGGCCACTGCTTTGGCAGCAGGCAGAATTAGTTCCTCTGCTATTGTGTGTGGTTTTCCACTCTTTGCTATTAAAAGAGAAACATCATACGAAGCACACACAGCATTCTTATTATCACCCTCGGTTGCTATTTTTTCTATGATATTTTGTCTTGAAAGCAGTTCCTCCCGTCTTCTTGGAAAATATTCAACAGGTTTGTTAGTATGCTCCTTGTGCTTAGTTTCAAAATGCTGGCGAAGTTTGGCTGGCTTCATACTTTCATTGGACAATATTTCATAACAGAGAACACACTGTGGTTTCTGTTCACCTTCACTGCCTCTACATATAAATCCAAAGGATATGTATTCATCACAGTATTTACAGTTTTTGCGATTCGACTGATGAGTCAGTGTCTTTTCACTTGAGCTTGTCGCACATTCACCTTCGATGTCACTACTGTCTCGTTTTAACATGCTTCCGGCTTTTAACCACCGATCCATCATACGATCAGATATTTACAATAAATAGTCACTGATGTAGTTAATACAACTAAATATTAAGGTTCGGGAATCAAACACAGACGCACTGACTACGGACTGCTCAAGTTGCATTAACGCTTGGATGC